>JZKD02S2012593.1:50503-66505 GCA_000966675.3 Picea glauca
TTCATGAGCATACTTTGGATATGTTGTCTCTAATTGTCTCTAATGCTTTGGAAACATGATTTAAAATCTTAAAAATATATTTTTTTCGTTAAAATTTAAATATTTTTGTATTTTTTAAAAAATTGGTACATTGAAACCGGTTCAACCGGTTTATTACCGGTTCCGGTTCCGGTTCAGGTTGGACCCTCGACCGGTTCCGGTACCGGTTTCGGTTTTTAAAACATTGGTTAAAACTGTCCAAAACAATTGGGAAAAATCGTTTGTTTGCTTGGAGGGATCCTGCAGGGTTAGCACAAGAAATATAGAAGAGAAATAGAGATAGAAACTACTCAAAAGATCGATTAAACCATAGTGAATAGTAAGAAGTCACTAATCTGAATGCAAAATTAAGAAAATACCGACAAGAAAAAAGGTTAGAGAACAAACACAAGATTTCTTTATTGATAGGCTTGCAAGAGGGTTGGTTGCGCCACACTTGGCAAGTCCACAACTAGTACAATGATCACTTTGCTCAAAGAAGGGTTACTAGACTAAGAACGAGAGAGAAGAATGAGAGAGAGAAAGTATGCTAGCTGTTGCAATATCCGACTAATAATCAATGAAGACCATCCAATATATAGGAGAGGAGTGTGAAGAAAATAGGAGTTAATGTGCATGAGGGAAAAAGTGTGAGTGAGAAATTTAGGAATTAATGCACATGAGGGAATAAGTGTGAGTGAGTAATGCGCATAGGTGAGAGTGTATGGAGAATAATTTTAGCTTTCAAACACATGTTAGATTGCCAAATTTGGCCAAGGGATGAGGGAGTTATGAGTTATAGGGAAATTTACTCTATTTTTTAGGGATTTCTTAAAATTTAGGAATTTTATGTTTAAAAGCAATTTAGGGAGAATTTTTAGAAACTGGTTGCATGGAAAGTGAGAGGAATAGAGTGAGAAAAATTAAGCCTTGAGTGGCTAAACTTTCTCCAGACAATGCCACCTCAGCCATGCGCCACCTCAGCCATGCGCCACCTCTTTAAAGTTTAGCTTAATTAATTCTCATTGATGTTGATTTTTCCTATAACTCGGTCACTGAGATTAATGCCAGTAATCTACTTAAACGAGGAATTTATACTTGCTGTAAGAAATTTCAGAATTATGCAATTAACCTACAACTGAGTTATAAATCATAAAAATGAAAGTAGAAGCATACACAGAACCAAGCATAAAAATTGGACAAACACCAGAAGTTACCCTGGAAACCTTAGTGTAGGGAAAACTAGCTAAGAGGGCTTTTATTGTGCATTCAGGGGAAAAATTACAGCAGCAGAATATACTGAAAATTCTAACAAATTTCCTAGCAAATTGCTCACATTCCTCAACAGAAAAATTGCCCAGTTGTTGGCTGTACGACCCAACAATTTCTGGCCCTGTACGACCTTGTTTGTACGGTCCATGTACGACCTGTACAGACTCAACCTGTGTACTGCCTGCTTGCTGTTGCTGGTACGACTTGCAAACAACCCTATCAGGCGGAGAAAACTCGGCCTGCTCCTCTCTGTTTGCTGCTGCCCTAAATTGGCCCTTCTTTGCAGACCAGTACGACCTAAGAATGGCCTCTGTTGGCTGCCCAAAGTTGGCCCTGAACTTGGCCTCTCTGCCTCAGCTGCTCCCTCTTCTTCCCCTGCCCAAGCGCCTTCTTCTTCTCACCTACTCAACCTCACAAATGAGAATGCATGCCCTATCACCCTCAGCCCCTTCCTTTATCCTCCCATCAACCACCTTTCTTTCCTTGAACTGTGTACCAATTCAACCTCCAAGGCTTCTAGGAGGTGCGCCCCCTCTTGGCTAGGCCCCACACTCCAGTAGCAAGCCTCATGATGTGTGGCCCACTTGACTTGGAACCCACAATCCACTTAAAGGAAAAAAATTGCTGATTTGCCCAAGTCTAACTTAGGCTAAGATAATAAGGAAAATCTTGGGTAATTGGTGTGTCCATCAGCTAGCCTAGGACACATAGGCACAAGTGAGAAACCTACAAAGTTAAAAATTTAATACTCTCTCTTAGTGAGGGAGGTGTCTCCACCTGGATCAATCTCTGATCCCATCAAATCCGCTGTTGCTATAGCTGCTCCCTCTGAACTGGAAGACATCCCTGCTACCTCTGCTTCACTTTGATCTGATGTCATGCTCTGCTCCTCCATCAATGTCAAGTCATACTAGCTGACATTCTTGGTTGAAGCCACTTGTCCACAAGACTCAACGATTGACACTGATCTCTGATCCAAGATCTCTTGGACCCTGTTATCGCACAGATTGTAGATCGCGTAGAGTCCTTCACGATCCCAACCGATGGACAACAAACCGGGACCACGACCCTCTGTCACCTTAGGAAGAGTCCCGGGTGACCCTTGGGGAAAAAAATTACAAGTGGTCAAAGGCCCTAAGTGTCACGATACAAAACTTGGAGGGCAAGAAAGGATGAAGGGTGAATGAAGGAAATGATGGTAGGCACGAGGAGGATGAAGAAGAAAGTCTAAAGCCCGCAAGGACAAATTGACCAAAACCAGCTCAAATACTAGAATCCTATGCCCAAGTACAAGTCCCGCCAAATAATCAATTAAGACAAGTGTTTAACAAGATTATTATCTTATGCAGAATGAAAGTAAAACATTAACTTGTAAATGTGTGTTATATCGAATGGAACAATATCATTAATCATTCAAACATTATAAGTCCACATATACCAGCATAAGATGTAAGGAGTATTCAAACACTTGTTCTTCTCAATAAAATCAATATACCAGATTTGAAGTAAACAGTGGAAAAACAAGATCTAAATTTCCAAACCAGCAAGTTAATACTTTCCACAGTTAGCCCAATTTAATTAGCAATGAAAGATAACACTTGTAAAATGATTACTAGGTATTTATCTAGTATTCACCAGATCAAATAAGTGATATGACAAAAGTAGATTACTCTTAATATCAGGAAGGTTATCAATGCTTAACAACACCTATCCAACCACAATACTTTCTAGTTAATTTGCCAATGAGTTAGCCAATGAAAGGCACATTCAACCAATGTTTTCTAAGCACTTATCCAACATGCATCAGATCTGATATATGACAGTGCAACAGTAAAATCAGTAAGGAAAACTAATCTAAAACCATGAATTAACTCCTGGAAATCAGCAAGAATACTTAGGAACAATTTAGAGAAAACTAAGACATACAAACTAGCTAAACTAGCCTACTAGATTGGGGTTAGATAAGCGAATCTAAACTGTTTTTTTCTGCAGTAAAGTCAGTCTTATGGCTGTAGCATTCATCTAATGACAGCAGAAAATCTAACCATCAAAATCCAAAACTAACATACTAGTTTTATAGATCCGTTAAAGGGATTTAATTTAGACTATCTATTTGCTTAGTTTGACCTAAGAAAACTCAAGATCTAACTAGTCTAGGGTTAGCAACCTAACTAAGACATAGTTTGCAGTAAAGATATCAGCGAAGAAAACTCATAAAAAACTATCCCACTAACTCTAGGGAACACTTAGAACACTCAAGAATAGTTAGCTATTGACTAGGAACTAAAACTAGCTAAATTAGTACACTAGTCTAGGAGTTAAAGTGAGCTGTCCTAAACACTGTTTTCTGCATAAAATTGCAGCCTTATGGCTGTAGCTTTCAATGGGGTACAACAGACAAACTATCCACAAAATCAGAAAACTAAACCGTTAGAATGAAAGATCTACTCAGGCCACACAAAACTGACTACCTATTTGCTAAAAACTGTGGAGTAAAACTAGAGATCTAACAACCTAGGGTTAGTAAACTAGTAGAAATTGCAGCAGAGAAGGGTTTGAAGGTTGAGGGGTTAGACCCCTCAAAAATTTCGCCCCATTGAGCTAGAGGTGCGCCCTAGGGGGGCAAGTTCAGCCGTGCAATGAAATTTGAATTCCGGTGGAAATACACGCATCCCAATGCAAACTCTCGCGATCTCGAATGTAAAATCAGTGCCTTAGTCCCTTGGGTATGGAGTCAAAAGCTTGGAGGAGAGGCTAGAAAATCCAAGAAAGAAGTCTCCCTCACAGGTTGTAGGGTTAGCTATCCTGCAAGAGGGTTAGAATCAACAAGACGTTTAGCCCTTAAAGTCACACAAGATGGTAAACCTTGCAACAAAGTTGTTAGTCTCCTAGTCTTTGCCACAAATCCTACCAATAAACTAGATCCTTAGGGTTGTAGATTTCTCTATCCCTAAGACAAGTTTAATTAAAGCACATAGACAATTATCTTGCAAATTAGGGTTTTATAAATGGATAAATCAAGACAAAATGGAAACTTCTCACCAAAAATATCTTGAAGAAGAATTAACCAATAGCATAGCAACACAATCATGCATCAAGATCATTCATATTTCACTCATAACTCCATTGCATAAGTCTCCAAGAGAAATTGCACCATCCAAAAGCACAATGACACTAGTGTAATGGAAATTTGAAGTGCAAAAGAGTAATATCATTGAACCACCACCAGCCAGAATCCCAAATGAAATCAAGTGAGGAGTATTTATAGATCCTTCTCCACTTGATTTTGTCCACATACTAACCCACTTTAGGTTTTTTAACAAAATAAAATTTAAAATAATAAAAATCTTCTAGATATCTCACTTATAATTAATTATTTAACCATTTAAAACAAATGACTTGGTCAAAAAATAAATTCCTAGTGAGAATCTAAATATAACTTACTTAACTCCCTATATTAAATGAAAAGTGGCTAATCCACCATAAAGTCATTAATGGCCTAGGAAGACCCAAAAATATTCAAAAATAACCTAGGCAACTCACTTTATATCCACCTTTGACCATTTTTCATTTGAATTTTATTTTAAATGATCAAAATACAAATAGAAGGTGAGTTTCTAGATCTAACTAATCTAACTAACTCCCAAAAATAACATATAAAGTGGTAAAACCACTCATCAAGTAAAAAATGAACAAGGGAGACCAAATGGCCCCCTCCATAATCAAGGGAATCTCCCAAAATATAGCTGCCTAGGGTAAACGATGCCATTGATCCTCTAAAAAATGAAGTTGGTGAAGTGTAGCGAGCCTCCCAAGGCTAGTCAATGCATATATCTACTCATCCTCAGGAAAAAATGTGGAACAACCTCCTCTATGTGGGAAAAATGATCATCATGGCCCATCTATCCCTCCAAATGGGTGAAAATCACATTGTCCAAGGGAAATAACTCCAAATCAAGTGGGAAAGCCTCCAATGGCTCAAGGACTAAGAAATATCCAACCTCAAGCTATCTCCAAGCCTCCCAAGGCAAAACTCTCCAACATATCCATCCAAAAATCATCCAAACGTGCCAAAGGGAGGGTGACGACACCTTTCAAGGGAGGTCGATCCCATGAAGGAGGGCTCTGATCAAGCTGAAAACTGGGGCAAGTGGCTCTAAAATCAAGAAGATGAGGTCTGCAAAAAATCTTTGGCACCCATGTAGTAGAAATATGAGATCCGGTCTAGGGTTTCGAAACCCTAATGAGCCCCAACAACAAAAATGATATGACACCTGTATATGCTTGCAAAGCTGTAATGAAATGATACATGGCAAGAACCTGTAGGACAAAATAAGACATGTGCATCTAGAAGAAAGAAAGCCTAAAATCATAGCAAGATAAACCAACGTATTATAAAAGCCATTAGTAGTCATTCCATCACACTATCCGAGTTGACACAAGCTAAGAAAGTTATGCTTTTTTCATAGTCAAGGTATGGGAAGGTCATCAAGGAATCCTAGTAGGCTAAGTCACCCTAAAGTGGAGAGGTTGGTTCCCAAGAAATGAGTCTTCAAAGTCACGGATGAATAAAAGGGAAAAACATAGTAGGTTAACTTTGAAGGTGTTGGAAGTTCGACACCCAGGGTCCGTGGTATCTCAATCAAGGGTGCCTTTGGGAATGAGCTACGACCATTGGTTCCTGTTATCCACGATTTTCAAGTCCTATATTATCCTTTTAGCACGTCATCACATGGGGGGAATACCCCAGAGAATATGTAGCGCTCTGGTGATATTTTCCATGTGTTACGACATTCTTTATTTTTTTTTCTTATGATTTTTTCGTTTACATTATTTTTCTTGTCTGTCTCGTGTTGAAAAACACATGCTTAACTTGCTTCAGACACCCCAAAGAATATGTAGTGCTTTGGTAATGCGTTCACAAGTGCTATGTGGACTGGACGAGTCTCTGAGCAGGTAACCATGGTTGGCTTTTGCTAGCCACCCCCTAGGGCTTTAGCCCATAGAAAGAGGAACAATACCGTCCTCGATTAAAGCAACCAATCGCCAGAAGTAGTGGGAAGGATAGTGGGATATGAATATGTAAAGTGAAAAGTATGCGATTGAGATATCCAAAAACAAGACCCAGTATGTACCCATGTTCCCAAAGAGCTTCCTAACTTTCCCAAGAGACCAAGACAACCACCCAGGTATGACTAGGGAAAAAGTATAACCAACAAGCTAATGTCACATGACCAAGAGGAGTGATATGCACTAATCTAGAAATGCCTCAAGTATCAAATCAATACTCATTATAGTTAGAGGCTTACAAATTTCAAACTTGTAGCATGTCCGTAGGATGTCCAACAAGCCCGTCCAATGTCATGTTGTCAACCGCTGGTCAACTGCTGCCCAAAATATGCCCAAAAATAGAGGAGGGGTCCATACTGGCCACCATCAAGTACTGCTCATCTGCTGACATTCCATGTCTACAACCTGGATGCCTCTAGATACCATCTCTGATACAGTTATCCACAAAAATCGGGATAACAAACCCAACTATAGGCTGTCCCAACAACCTGTACATCATACCCTTCCCGATGCCAAGCCTCACTGCTGCATCCAAGGATGCTCCCTTTGACCGTATGAGCACCTGTCCATCCTCAAACATCACTGCATACCCTTTATCCTCTAGAGATGACTCAGAGAGAAAATTTACCCTCAACTCTGGTAAATACATCACCTCATCCACCTCCAGAGAAACACCCGACTCAAGATGGAATCTAACACATATAACCCCCTTCATTGCATGCATGGTGCTTGTTATCGCGCAATTTGTAGTTAGGATAGTGAATGGATGAAGAGTAGTCAAACTGGCGTAATTGGAACCAATCCCACCCATTGTCACCTCGATGGGAAGGTTCTTTCTATTTAGGGAGGTAAAGCCCAAGGGAGACGTCCCCGGTAACTTGAGGTTTTGAGAAGGGCAAAAAGGCTTTAGCAGAGCAAAGTGATAGTAATCCCTCTCACAAGTCACCACCTGATCAGAAAGTCCGGCTTATAGCCCCAAAAAAGATAACCAGAAGTAATAACCAAGAAGTATCCCTGCTCGAGAACAAAGCAACAATAAACTGCATGTGCAAGCTTGCTTGCTTGGTTAGTACTTCATATAAATCGATGACTATCTGATATATAAACAATTGTATAATAAAAAGTCAATGTTTATAAAGTAACAATGATATATAATGTCACTTCTTCAATAAATATCAGGAAAGCGTGGCATTCAATGTAACCAATCAACACTTCATTAAATAATGCCATAAAATAACCATACAATTGCTCATAAATGGAACGATTAGTTGCACAAAGGTGTTAATAGCAAGAGATGACGACAACACTTAGTTAATAGGGTTAGTTTATAAGCTAGGGTTAGTGTAGTTAGGATTTCATTCAAATTATTGAGAGTGGTTTTGTGATCAAGTTTACTCGAATCAAGAGGTCTTTAGATTAGTGACTTAGGGTTAATGGAGTCAAAAGTAGAGGACGCAGGAGCCAAAGGATCAAAAGATAGTGCGGCTAAGGACTAGAAGGTGAAGCTTTGAAGTGTTGCTGGGGCAAGGCCTCAAAGTCAAAACCCTAGGGGAGAGAGGCTCACTTTGGTGTAGGGGAACTAGGCCTCGGTGCTCTCTCCTCCTTCCTTAACTCAATGGCAATGACGGCTAGTTGAGAAGATAGCATAAAACTAAGACAAGAGGGTTTAGAAGGCAACGTATTGCTATGGCAAGGCTTTACCTTCAAACCCTAGGGGAAAAATGACTCTTCAAGGTGTAGGGGAACTAGGCCTTGAGACGTCTTATCCTTCTTAGCTCAGAAAATAAAACGGCTAGCGAAGAAGAGGTAGAGAAGAGTGTAGCTACGGCTAGGCTCTTTCTCTCTTCAAATAATGGCAAAAGGTCTTGACAGGGACATGAGACAAGAACCAATGATGTGTGCTTGTCACCTAGGGTTTATGCAGCAAAATTTATAACATTAAATGCAAGAAATAACAATACAACCATTCATTTAAGAAGTTTTGCATAAATTCACTTACATTTCACCAAGAAACATCATAGCAAACCCTAGTTGTAATACCTTCCATCAAGAAAATGCCAAGAAAAGCCAATATGAATCCAAAAATGCCTTCCTTCAACAAGTGCGCCTCACAATTTCAGCCAATAACCCAAGAGAGGGCGCAAATTTCAGACCTCACTAATGAGTGAGTGAGAGATGATGAAAAAATGAGAGTAAAAACTATCAATATATACTGTATCAATGACCTAATTTTACTTTTAGGTCATAAAAAGGCCGACATGGCCAAAATACTAACAATCATACTGTTTTACATTAAATGACAAATTAAAACCCTAATCAGGCAACATAAGGACGTCATCCCCTTTCTAGGGTGATGTTAGCCCCTTCTAGGGAAAATGCAGCCTCCAGGAGAAAAACGTTAGCCCCCCTTGGGCTTCTCCAAGCTGCCACACGTGCCAAACTGCCCTGCCCATCTGCCAAAACATCCATGAAGCAGGGATGATGTCATGGACCTCATGGGTGACGTCCTAGGCTTTCCAAGGCCAACGTTTCATTGAAAAAGGGCCAATCCCCCTAGGTCAAGCTCTGCCAAGGTGCCTCTGGTGGAACGTCCTCCTCAACTTTGGTGCAAAGCCCCTGATCCATCTCTTTCCTGTCTCTCCCCCCTGATGGGGTCTCAACATCCACCTGATGGGCTCTTCAGCCCCATGGAGGTCCGAACTAATCATCTCCCCATGTGAACCGATCCAAATGGTACCTATCCGTCGGGCATGATCCTACACATCAACAGCTACGCCCTCCATGGGCTCATTAGTCACAGGGATCATAGCAATGTCAATCACATCTCATCATCAATATTATTAAACACGTGCATAAAATCCCTAATACATCAGTCAAAAGATCAAAGACATTACACAAGCCTACAATACAAATTTGGAGAAAATGACAAGGCGTCCTATTGGGCTAGTGTCCACTGGAAGAGGAAAGTTTTCGGAAGAGACCTCATCCAAGCCATGTAAGTGGGTGATGTGGTCAAGGGATGTCCAAGCAGGTGGGTGCAGTGAGAGCAGAGGATACAAAGCTTTACCTGTGGGTGCCTTTGTAGAAGGGGAGCTGCACCTGTCCTGGATGCAAATTTTTCCAAGCCCATTCATGCCTTTTATTCTTACTTTTTATTCTTTTTATTTTTATATTGCTTTTTTCTTCAAGAGGCTAATCAGGGGACACTGCCCTGGCGTGGTGACCAGTGGTGACAATGTTACCCACAAGTACTTTCAAAGAAATGAGAAGGCTGGCTCGTGATGAGACCCCCTTTCCCTTGGCCATGCAACCAAGAGTCACTACCCTGGCGTGGTAACCAGCTGGTGGTAATGTCATACTGCTAGATACCCATGGACCTAATAGGCTGGCTCGTGATGAGACCCCCTATCCTTTGATCAGGTTTTGTTTTATTATTTTTACTGGTCCCTCTTGTTTCTTGCTGAGAAGCCTTTTATTGCTTTCTTGGGGATCCCTGGGCAAAACATCTCGAGGTTTTATTCTTAGGCTTTTATCTTTTACCAGCTTGATTTTACCTTCTGGGCCTTTAGCTCCTTCTTCCCACGAGATAAGGTGCAATCCTGAAAATAGGTCAACCTAGTGCCTAGATAAGTGGAATGGGATAGGTGAGCGGGAAGCAAGATGAAAAAGTGGTGCTGTGAAGGGAGCGGACGATGGCTTTTCAGAAATACCCCCAAGTGGCCAACCAAAACCTAAGGACACAGGCTTACTAGGGCATCCTGTCAATCCCCCCAGACATGGTCAAGTGATCAAGTGTAAGATCCAAGCATTTATTAGAAAGAAAAGGAATCAAATGCACATATTCAAAGGTTTTGATGATCAAAGTGACACATACCATGATACCCGGACTAACTACCTCATGGAGCAAGAACCATCTCTGATACAAGACTAAGCCGATGGTGATGGATGTTGCTGCTGTTGACAAGATAAAGGTGCTAGAAGAAAGAAAAGGTGGGCCCTCCAGGGCCATGCTAAAGTCAATCTTGCTCTCGGTACTCCATGTCTAGGACTTGTGGGCCTCGAGACATGATCTCCTAGTTATCCCTAAAAGTGGGGGATAACATCTGGCTCCAACTCGGGGACATGTGCTCACCATAGAGCGCATGAGAACCTCAACATCTCTGGCATAACTTGTTTACCTGCTCGATCTCAATAGCAACATCAGTAACCAATTGGGGTGGTAATGCCACCCCAACTTATATAAATATATGTTAGACTGAAATAAAACAATCAATAGTGTGAATGTGAAAGCAAACTAACAGCAATGCAAATGGTACAATACACGAATGCAAGAATGCCTACTTACCTGTACTTACCTGTGAAGTCAGGTTGCCCCACCTTGGTGGGGTTTGAGGAGGTGCCCGTTGATCGGTAATGGACACTTTCTTCCTTCCAAAGTGGACAAATAGTAGGAGTCATCAACTGATTCCCTTCCAACCTTGAATGGTCCGAGCCATGATTGAGTGCTTCCTTTGACATTGGTTGGCTCTCCTTTCTCGGTATCCCACATCCACACTACGTCCCCTTCCTTGTACTTCCAGATCTTGTATTTGGTTGTCCCTTGGCGACCCTGGTGTATTGTGCAGAGGGAGGAGGGTGGGATTCTGCTGTAAATACTTCCTGCTGGGATGGATGGATCTGTACATCATCTTCTGCTTTCTTCAGTATCTTCACAGTCTCGGCTTCCTTGCTTTTGAACTTGTCTAGGAGTTGTTGGTATTCCTCTTTCTTGGGCCATTTAGTCTGATCAAATTCTTCTTCTGTTGCAAAAGGCATATCTTCTGGAGAATACTTATGAAGAGTTTGTATGATCTCATCATGTGCCTTGTCATCTTTGTCGGAAACATTAAGCTCTTTCACATGAATTGTAGTCATAGGCACATTCTGGAGATGACCAATAGTTCCATCTTTCAAGGGTATATTCACATAAGTGAGGTCCATCTCAAGAGTACCCCCCAATTCAAAGGCAAACTTCTTGGATAATAACATCCCCCACACATCTAGGATGTCTACGACCACTATGTCCATGTGGATGACCTTTTCAAGGAAATCTCTAGGGAAAACTTGGACATTCTCAATTACTCCATGTGTTGGTATGGCTTTAGACTCAAATCCACACACATTCCTATAAGGTCGTGTGACTTTCAACCCTAATTGTTGCATGACCTTGAGGGACATCATGTTAGCACCAACCCCTGTATCCAGCATGCAGTAGTTGAGGCTCTTATTACTCATTATCAAGGTCATGAAGAAAGGGGGATGTTCGTCATACTGGACCCTGAAGTGATCGACTTGCAACATGATAGGAGGGTCCATGGGTCCATCTGATCCTTGAAAGAAATTGTCAAAACTTTCTTTGACATATGGCACCTTAATGACTTCTTTCAAAGGGATAGTTGCATGCATCTTGGATAATGCCCCTTCAAAGTCAAAGTTCAAGTCCACCCTTTCAGTCTTGGATGTTTTAGGAAGGAGCACATCTCAACTTAGTCAAGAGGACTACGACTCACATATCACATAAGCGTTCTCACAGATCATGTCAACTCAGTCCAGAGGAGTACGACCTGGAGAATGTCTCATGAAGTTGCAATCATCAACATACCAATGATTCTCTGTGAAAACTGAAGAAATATGTATCAAGAATACCCTTGTAAATGTGTGGAAGGAAGGAAGGCCCTGTAAGCTGACCTGTGATACCAAAGCCTATCCAATGGGCCATGGAGTCAAATCAATATAATACCTCTTGTTGCCGTCCTAATACATACTTGCAAATGTGAGCTAAGTTCGGCTCACTTAGTGTGTCCTTGGAGGCACAATGCCTAGGTTCACAGCCCACGCTGTCACTTTGACCAAAACCTCTTCCGTCTAGGCTCATTCCTAGGGAAGCCAAGGGGGGTAGTCCCTAGTTTCTAGATTAGTTTTAGAGTTAAGTTCTAGGAGTTAATTTTAATTTGTTAAGGCTTGGGGAATTCTAACCTAAGATGCACAAGCAACAATGCAAGATGCAAGGGTTAGTATGTTTAAGCAAGACCTTTTCCTAAGGCAACTAAGACTAGTGCCTAAGATTGGGCAAGGGGTCAACTAAAGTTAAAGGGGGTTTCTTTACAAGTATGATTACAATATTACTTACAAAAGAATAATTGAATCAAAATAGATACAAGATAGAATGCTAGAGTACAACAAACAAGCTAACCACTTTACTTATTTTTGTGTTTGTGCAGGATATAAAGAGATCAAAGCATCATATAATATTTATGAGATCATCATCAATACATCATCAAAGAAGATTAAGCACAAGTATTAAAGATGAAAGACAACCACTCTTAATTGTTAAACCCATGAAGGTTTTAGAGACTTAGGTCCAAGGTTGAGTTATTAAGCTTTCTTAAGATTATTAAGTTTTATTAAGCTTTCACCAAAGCCTCCTCCCCCTATTGCCAAATAATTGCTGGATGCTCAATAAGTGTTGCCACCCTAGCTTCGCAGGTCAGCCCAGAAGAAAGAGTTCTTACGAAAAGGATGCATCCTGTGTGCCGTGAGACTGTCCTCGGCCTACACCTTCCGTTGTCCCTCAATCCCCATTTTAGATGGTGAAGATGGTGGTCTAAGGTACCCTAAAGAGTCTATTAAGTTATTATATGAATTAGGTAGACTTTTAGGAGTGTTTTAGAGTGTTTTGAGAGTTTTATGACACTTTTAAAGAGTGATTTTGTGACTTGGCCGAAACTCACTTCAGCCTTAAAGATGTATTGATTAAGTTTAAGAGATTAAGAGCATTAACACATATATGCTATGTGAGAGCAAGTCACTTAGATGCACAATTAAATAGCTTGCAAAGTAAAGAAATAAAATACAAGGGCAAGAATAAATTTCCAATAAGATGGAAAGAGAAACAATCACACTTATCTAATGATTAAGAGCATTAAGTGTGAGAGAGAAGAAGAAATTTAAATGCTTGCCTAGTTATCAACTTATCAATTAAGTTACTTAGAGCATAAGGTAAATGGCATTAAAGAGATTTAGGCAATAAAGAAGAACACCATCCACTTATTGAAGCAACTAAGCATTAAGGACTATAGATCTAAGCATGGAACATAAAGATAAACACTTATAGTAAACTAAGCATGCATGAAATCTAGTTAAGTTGATTATGAGGCCCAATAGGCTTAAGCTAGAGAATTAGTAAGTGTTAGATCTAGATCTAGAATATTTAGAGCATTAACCAATTAGATCTTTAACCACAAATTAAAACCTAACCCAAACTTTTGGGGTATTCCTCTCCCAAATAGGTAGGCAATTAATTAGCTTGTTTACTTAGAAAAATATTGAGAAAAGAAAGAGAGACAAGCAAGCAAGAGAGGCAAGCAAGGAAATAAGCAAACAAGCAAACCAAGCAAAACCCTAATCCCCACGTCCTAGGGTTTGGGAGATACCCTTTATCTCACAAACCCTCACGTCCTAGCTCAAAAAGGAAAAAAAAAGGAGGAAAAAACAAGATCTAAGCTAGATCTAAACTACCCAAGAGCTCACACATGAGAGGAGGCCGTACCACTCCTTCTCCCACAACTATGAGCCACTAACAAGCAAGAAAGGAAGAAGAAATGACAAAAATAGTTAGAAATTGAAGAAGGAAGGTTGAGAAATAGCTACCAATCCCTTTGGGGGTCTTTGAGTGTTGTGTGGATGCCTTTGGGTAGCCAAAACCCCTCTCAACCAGATATGAACCTGCAAAAATCAGCAAGGTATCCTTGTTGGAAATGCTACACACAACCAATATAGTGAAGAAAAACTTTTGCCTTTTTAGGGCAAACAATTTTCTTAAGAAAAATTTATAAATTTTGATTAAAAATGACCTATCTTACTAAGCTATGCTAGCTGAAATATTGATGGAATGAACAATAATATAGAAGAAGAGTAAGAGTGAGAAAGGAATGGAGTTTGAGTGTGTCTCAAGGGGGCCTTCTTGCTTGAGGTTGTCCCAATGAAACCCTTGAAGCTAAACCTGCAAAAACCTTGAACAATGATGGCATACAATAGACAATATGTTGCATATACTAATAAGATGACATTTCATTCCTATCTAGCATATCAAGATACATAGATCTACAAGCATGTGCATTACTAGATCTACCCAAATAACATTTTACCTTAGGATCCAAAGATGCAATCACCAAACAAAATCTTAGAACAAGTTTACCTCATGTGTATGGCAAGAAGAAGCATGTGCATAACTCTTTCAATAATCCTCCAAAGTTTTCTCTTTATTACTCAAGAAGAAGGATATTGGGGAAAACTATCTCCAAAACCCTAAAGAGCAAGATAATGAAAATGATGAATGAAAGAGAGAGAGAGAGAGAGTGAGAAATCAAGTAGCATAACTTTAGCTCAAGATATGGTGTGTTGGGAGTGAGGAGAGAGATCTATTTATACGTGGAGAGGCAAACTCACCCCTCTTGGATCTATGCCAAGTGTCCACCACCAAGCATAAGATGAGATTCCAAGGCTAGGGCACACCATCTAGGGTTTAGATCATAGATCTAGGGTATAGATTGGTGAGGGAGGTGTTGGGATCAAACAAAGAGTAGTGGGAGGTCTATGGGATTCGTGCCAAGGGAGAGAAAGAGGCCCCAAATAATAAAAACGAATTTTCCTTGGAGATCCACAAGAGGGGGGGGTTAACTCTCCTTGGAGGGCACACCACTTGGGGGAGATCACATGGATCAAGGATGTGGACGAGTGAGGGAGTGTTGGGATCAAGCAAAAAGGCAAGTGGGAGGCTAGGAAAAGTGTGCCAAGGGATATATTTAGTCTCCCCTTAATTTTTTCATTATTTTTTCGCTTTTTGGAGACTTTCTATAAGGGAGACACACCCCTCTAGGCAAAGTGACGTTTTTGCTTAATGGCTAGGTGGGGGGGTGATGTGAGGGTTGAAAAAGGTTAGGAAAAATCTCTCACACTTTTATCCATCTTTACATCATCCTCTAACTCACTATTACAAAATTACATTTTTGCTATGTTTGGACTTTAGCAATTAAAATTGTTGTTTTTGACTGATTGACACTCCGGGTGAACAAACCCATAGCAAAAGTTGTTCGACTGAGCTGAAACTTGGTCCATGGATGTGGGGTGTGCTATTCCATTTATTTTGAGCACAAATACCCCTATCAAAAGTCCAAGGACCTAGTTTTTACAATATTTGCTCAAAAATAATCAATTAATTAAATAATTAAACCTCAAAACTTAGGGAAATTTAATTAAAAATTAATTAATTAAAAAAAACTGTCTTAGACTCGACGGAATTCCGCGAAACTTTCTAAGATGTCTTGCATGGTCATTTACAATGATTCACTATAATAGTTACCAAAAGATAAACCCACTAGAACGTTGTTCACCACTTTGGAGGAATTATTGCAAGTGTGAGGGAAAAACTTAAGGGAAATCAATAAGGCTGAAAAGCCCAATTGATAACCTGAGGATAAAAAACCTTTGGTGAAAGGAACTCTCCTAGTGAACCGATCCCAAGGTAACTGACCTAGACATGACTCATGCAGACCTATTACATTATTAACCCATGCAGGGGTGCGGAAATTCCAATTACAAAAA
>JZKD02S2012593.1:73556-142500 GCA_000966675.3 Picea glauca
ATTTGGTCCCAGACCACATACCCCAGGAGTGCACTGGGGGCCCTAGATCTTGTCTAGGGTCTTAGCCATCCTCCAGGAGAATGGCTCTCGCTGCTGCATGTAAATTTAACACTTTGGTCAAGAATTGTCATGGTTTTGGATTAGAGGAGAAGTAATGATAAATTAGGGAGTTAGTACAACAAGGACACTAGAACTGCATAAATTCAGCAAGCAGAACTTGGTTATCAAATGGAATCAATGCCAATCTTTCTTTGTTTAAGTGGGGTAGCAACATATCTTTTACGTAAAAAATGACATTCATTTTGATGCCAGGGAAAAATATATGACCCATGGGTTACTGATCCAAAATAGTTTTGTGTGAGAAGCACTAATAAACAAAATTTTTATTAAAGGATTCCTTGAAAGGAAAATGTGTGTGCCCAGATGGCAGGTGTATTTTTGAGCACCTGGTCAACCAAAACCTAGGTGAAAGATATATGAAGACTATTCAGAACCTCACATAAGGTCGGGCAGTTATGTGATGATTGTTTATAGAGTGCGCTATCAGGGATCCAAATTATGCTCCGTTAGTGATTATTACCAACGCTTGCTGTTTTATCTTCAGAAATTGACAATATATGGTGATGCTTTTGGATGTCTTAGAAGAATCAATATCCAGGGCTGGGCTTTTTTGAGTTTGTCTGTCGTTATATGCCATTTATGTGTAGTTCTTGATGTGCACACACATACACATATACATTTGTTATTTTCACTTTTGTAGGCATCGTTATACATTTTTGTATGTACATAATTTACCAAACTTTTCATAGAATAAATGAGTTGTTATGGTTGTGTGCAGTCTATGAGGGAGAAAGCTTTACAGTCCTTCACAAAGCTTTCTGCTGGATTTCTTCTATGCACTGATGTGGCAGCACGGGGTCTTGATATTCCTGATGTTGACTGGATTGTGCAGGTGGGAATTTCAAAGATTTACTTCTTGTTTATTTTGTGCAATTCCAGTGGTGTAGTTAGGTAGAATTTTTTATGCTTTGGCATTCTAAATTTTTAGTTGTAATGAAATTCTTATGAAAAAGAACTTGAAAGGTTAAACTGCGGGGTGAGGTGCTTTCTGGGTCATGCATGCCTTGTGAAATTGGTGTTTATAGCGTATTATAGTATCTGCCATGCAATGACGCTCCATGCTAGCCTACAGAATAAGTATTGGTTAGATATGTAGAGTTGATTTTCGTGAAATGCTTGTTTATAGTTGATGGTCATCAGATATTTGGATTAATGTTTTGTCAATGTCAAGCCTCTGATTTATATACCACCATCATACGCCAAGGCGGGATGTAATCAATGATTATATATATTGCCTGCTGGTCACTTAAGCCGAGCCTGTTGCAAAAACTGCCTGAAAACAGTTGGGTAACTAATATGGGAACATTATAAAGCTTTCCAAAATGCTGGCATACAAACAAGGATTGGGTAAAGTTCATATTCATTAAAGGAGTGTTTATTGTTGAAGTTCATCAAATATATTGAAGATATGTCAAGTTGATGTCGAGCCTGCTATTCATACATCTTTTCATATCATTTGACATCTAAAGGCTGAGGTTAATGTAGGGGAAGTTGAGGGGTAAATAGAGTCATGGGGGGAAGGGGGAGAAGGTGGCTTGATTTTAGGGATAAGGCATTGGGAATATTTTGGTGCGGTGTATGTCCAATACCACATTGTTGGCATGATGTCACCCATATTACAACACAACAAGAGGAAATGAAAGAAACCTCACATTTTCTTTAATTAAACTGCCACACTATGGACAGACAAGTACACATTTATGTATACAAGTCATGAGACTTTGGACTCTTAACTAATTTGCAAACTTTGGTGGGATCTTTCAATGCCAAGTGTACATAACATATTTCCTTATAACATATTCTCTTACACCTTAGGATACCTCAGTCCATATGTGATGCTCATTTCCCTCACATTCTTTAATATGCCATTTAATACACACCTAGGTCCATTTATTTCCCTACTATGTCATAGAGCTAAGTGTATATTACAGCATTTAGATATGTTTAACCAGGTTTAACCATGACCATATTGAAATGGTTGCTATACCTAACAACCCATAATGAATCTTTCAAAGACTCCTAACAATCATTCTTGCTGCACATTACCCTGATCTAGCTCTGAGTGTCTTTTGCACTCCCTCGAACACATATTCCTTAGTTCAAGATTCTAACAATTGATCCAGCACGTTGGTTGTCTTTATAAATTCCCTTGTATTGGCTGCATTTTGGACCTTGTCTTTTGTGTTGGTACTACGTATGAACATCCTCCCATGCTCATTCCCTAATCAACTGAGAGTTTTAGAACTCTCCCTTTGACCCTTGGTGCCCTGTGTCCAAGTGTACCATCAATTGTCTTTGCCTTCAATGCTTTCTTGATCTGTTGGGGTGTTTAGCCCGAGTCCTTGCATTTGACTAATTGCTATTTGTTAGTATCTTCTTTGTGTGCTCATATTTGACGGTATCCAAACTTTTGAAATTAGCTTCAAAATGTATTGTGCATCTTGTAGCTTATCAATCAGGTCATTGGTCCTTGGTAAGGATACATGTTTTTGATTGTTATCTTGTTCAATGCCTTCACCCTTTATGATGTCCCTGGGTGGCCCCAAATTCAAGTCGCGTCTTCCCCATCTTCAAGCCATCTATTCTCCTATAGAGACTTCAAGGAGGTTGTCAGAGTGATGAATACCAACAAAGCAAAAGGTGCAAATGGTTTTCAGGTCGAGTTCTTCAAACACAGTCTCCACTCTCTTGATTTTCATATTGAGGATTTATTCAATCATGTGGTATACATTATGTTGATATTATGGTAGCTACAGGAGGTATTAATCTCCACGTGTAACCTTTGACAAGACTAGAATATTCCGGGATGCAAGAGAAACCCTAAAACGTTGGATAATAACCCTAGAAGACAAGTCGACTCAAGAGAATATTAAATATTGAGTTATTAGCCTCCAAAAAGAGAAGTCGGCCCAGCCAAGTTAGATAGAGTAGTATAAATAGAAGGCCCCATAGCTCATTTGTCACTCTCACTCTCATAACTGCATAAGACTAGTGGTGTGCAAGTTTGGAGAGGGAGTGCAGCTGCAACTGGGATCTTGGTTATGGTTTGGAATTTTTGCTTGATCTTTGGTTATTCTTGCTTGGTGCACTACCTTGGTTGGCTATTGGTCTGCTTCCAGAATTATTCTGTCTATTAAGGTTAAGGTGCTCGGGGGTGGCCTTTGTGCCTATGGTTGGGTGACAATATTGCTATATTCTCTATGGAAAAACATGCATATCCCTTATTTTCTAACAGGTTATGGGCCCACACTATCTTCAAACAGTCTAACCAATGGAAGATAGATTGGGAAGTTATTTGTTAAGCTCGTTATGGCACCAGTTACAATTGCAACTAGTTTTTTTGATTATGCAGCTGCAACGAACCTTAACCCTTGTGTTTGGGCACTTATGATGAAGCATTTGACCTAATTCCTTGAGATCCTAGTGCGCTCCCTAGCCTAGCGCACCTCTTGGTACACTCAACTAGAAAAAACGTTAGGTTTGAATTTTTGGTAAAAGTCGAAGTCAAAGTTTGATTGGTCAAAGCCAAAGGTTGACTAGTGAAAGTCAAAGTCAAAAGTTGACTTCTGGTCAAATTGATTCTGTGGTCAAAATTGAAATTTTAGAGTTTCTAGCTTGTTCTAATCATTGAATCTAATCTCTTCTTGTCAAGATGGTATCTAGTTTCAGATTGGAAGATAAGCTGGACGATGCTACAAGACTTCAAAGGTATGCACTTGTATATGCTATCCAAGTTATATCATCTAGCAAAATGTGAGTGTGTTTGCAGGAACAATATTAGAGACCTTTTCCGAGTTGTAATCTTGGATTCGGTGCATTCAGAGGAACAAGCGCACCCTCCATAGCAGTTGAGGCTTTAGGTTCCAGGTTTGATTAAATTGTTAAGCTTCAAATTTGTGTATATCAAGGATGATAGTTGCTACAGTACAAGTTGTGAAAGCAGTCTTTGAAAGATTCTATTATTTCTAGGTGCAATGAATACTCGACTGCATATGAATACTATTGATATAGATGCTTATTGTACTTGTTTGCAAGTTGAACTAACATCTCCTCTAGATAAATATTTCTTGTTTTCTCTTGTTGTTCTTGTTCCGGGAAGGTATCCTTGTGAAATATGTTTGATGAACAATCCTTGCGGAAGCTGTCATAGAAGAAGTTTATAAGGATGACGCAATTTCCAGATGGGCAGCAATCAGAACATATAGAAACAAACTTAAAGCGACTCAGAGGAGTCAGACTCAAAGGAAGTCAAAAATCAAAAGGAAACCAGAACAGGCTTGTGACACTTGGTAGAAAGCAAAGAGAGATGCAACAGACAGAAGCATGGACTCTCTTAAGATGGAGGGAGCTGATCACAAAATTTCAAAAGAATAGCATGCATATTGCTCATTCAGGCATAAAGCCAGGATTAGGAGGGAGCTAATCCCCAACGATATGATCCATTGAAGAAGAATCCATAAAGACTATGAAGTATCTATCCATGTTCTTCATTGTAATGTCCCTTTCCAAATAGGAGCTCCAGAGAGGAGGCTTAATGGGCTAAACCGCCCCGTTAGACTATAGCCAGGGCCAGAAAGGGGTAAACAGGGTTACTAGAGGTCACTCCAGTCAAAGGTGTTATATTTAGAAAGTGACATTGAGCTAAAAGTGGCTAAAAGTGCTTTTAAGCCAATTTGAGCTAAAAATAGAAGAGACAAGCTAAAATTAGAAGTCGACAACGAATTAGGATTTTGGGTAGCTATAAGAGAAGGTTCAACGACCTAATTCATCATGATGTAGATTTTGACTGTCATTGAGGAGAGAGGCGCATCTCAGGAGAGATAGTATAGTGGATTCCAGGAGGAAGACACCTGTTGGCTGATTTCAGTGTTGAGAGACACACCCTAGTCACCAGGAAGATCACACAGGTCTTCCATCATTCTTCAACAGCAGTTACACAGATTCCAGCAGCAAGGGCGCACTTATTCAGGGTAAGGGTGCAACTTTTGAGGAGGTTCAGTGGATCGACTTGTCCCTTTCAGGGAGAGTTCAGAGATTCCCCTCCGACCCAGTTGAGAGGAAGGCAAGGCACATCTTTTGCCTAGTTCCTCGTCAGATTCTGAAGGAGGAATCATCTGGGGCGCACTTTTCGGACATTGGGAGTGCAACACTTGGGGAGGACACATTCGGGGTTTCCAAGCGATCATCAGTTCAGATCCCGGGAAATCCTTCCGATCCATTTCATAGTAGACCTGGGAGATCAGTTTGAGACACATCAGCCGATTCCGACGGTGGATCACTAGGGCGTAGTTTTCCAGAGCAGAGGGGGCACATTTCCCCCAGGGGGATCCATCCGGGGACCAAATACACTAGTTGAGGTCCGGACAGTCACCAGGACTGTGAGGCAGAGCAAGGCGCATTGTTTGGGACAGTTTCCAGGCATTTCCGAGAGGTATAGTCACCAGGGCGAACTTTCCAGACTTGCAACAGTTGTCGTACAAGATGGCATATTCATAGTAGTTCTTCATCTCATCCATTGCATTCCACAACATTCTTCAGGTATCGGGTATTATTGTTTTAGTTGCTATTGTATTCCGACTAAGATCCTTTTGTCATTGATCTAGCCGAGCGATTCATTTTATTCAGCCGCATTTGACATTTGTACTCCATAGAGATTTCATAATATAAGCTTTGTAGTCTTTTGTCGCCATTATTATTTGAATGCTCATCTATATGCTGTAAACAATTAATCCTACACACACATTAGTAGAGTTTCCTAGACTAGCCAAGTCAGGAAGATTACATTCATTGGAAGTAGCAGCCATGATAAGCAACACATGTTCAGTTTGACTCTAGAAGAAGTCTTCTTTGAAAAGAAGCCTTGAATATCCTTGGTTGTCCATCTACATTTATGTTCCTATGATGGAAGGTTGGACCCTTCAGGAAAGAAGGCATGTAATCTATAGAAGATTCCATGGACTCCAACATTGAAGAAAAACATGAGGAAGAACATGAAGATTCCAAGAAAGAAAGAAAAGTCAGAACAATCAATTGAACCAGTTTGAACCCACTAGAAGCAGTCAAGCAGAAGGAATAGAAGGAAGTTGTGATGAAGAACAATGTATGTGAGAAATTGTGTAAAAGACTTAAGTATTGATAGATACAAGGCGAGACTCAGGGCTAGAGGGTTCTTCTAGTAGGAGGGAGAAGACTACGATGACAACTTGTTCTAGTAACCAGATATACCTCTACCTGAGCCATTATATCTCCTGCAGTATCCATGGGTTGGAGTTTACATCAGATGAATGTAAAGACTGTTCTTTTCAACTGAGTAATTGAAGAAGAAGCGTATGTAAAGAAACCTCAAGGTTTTGAGGTATACCAGAAAGACACCCTTGTATGCAGATGGAAGAAGAGCTTGTATGGATTCAATCAAACTTGGTGTAGAGCCTCTAATGTACAACATAAGTGTGGTTAAAACTTCCTATGACAGAGGAAGTATATTGAAATGGTTCTTCAGAAGTCCGGGATGATGGATTGCAAATCCATGGAAAACCCCCATGATGACAGATTTGAAGAAGTTGAGAGACTCTAATCCAGTAGACCCGTCTTTGTATTGAAAATTGATTGGCTCGTTAATATATTTGGAGAATACTCAACGGATATTTGTTTTGTGGGACATTTAAGTTATGATATACAACTGCATGGATTTATCGATTCAGATTGGGCAGGGAGTGTAGAAGCCAAAAGAAGTGCTACTTGGATATGTTTCAGTTTGAGCTTTGCCACGATGTCATGGGCTAGCAGGAAACAAAAGTCTGTTGCACTCAGCACTGCAGAAGCAGAGTACATTGCAGCCTGTGATGCTTATATGAAAGCAGTGGCTCCGTAAGTTGGTTTTTGGACTGTCTGCTCAGGTGCTATATTCGATCGTGATATATTGTGATGATCAGAGATGTGTGAAGCTTTCAGAGACCCTGGTGTTCCATGACAGGTCGAAGCACATTGAGATCAAGCATTATTTTCTCCATGATAAAGTCTAGAGGGGAGAAGTGGTTCTCTAGTATATCTCCACAGATGAGCAGATAATAGATATTTTGGTAGTCCAAGATGAAAAGTTTGCGTACTTATGGGACAAGCTGGGGCTCGTGGAGACGACTTCCTTATTGAAAAAGGAAATGATTACTCCGAGGTTGGGAGGGAACACTGATATGTTATTGATTTATGGACAGTCATTTTCCAGTTCGGAAAATGGTCCAGGTTGGGTAGTTCCTTTCCAGTCCGGAAAGTGGTTCGAGATTTTCGACGGACAGTCATTTTCCAGTTCGGAAAATGGTCCAGATCGGACAATCATTTTCGTAATGAAAATGGTCTGATAGATTGGTGATGTACCATAGACAACGATTCCCCTTGTGGCTAGTGTGGGGGAATGGTCTAGGACAATCATTCTTCTAGGTAGTCACTCTGAGTAGTGGTCAAGTAGAATGGTTCGCCTCGCCGGGTAGTCATTCTTTCGAAGTTCACAGTTGTGAGCAGTTTCGAAGAATGATCCATTTTGGAGGTTGGTGCAGGACAATCATTTCCATAGGAAATCCGGATAGTCATTCCCTAGGGCAAACTCATTCTCTCCAGGTTGCACTGTGATTAGTGCCGGAGGAATGGCCCAGTTAGGTGAATGGTCGAGGTTCAACAATCAAGGACAAACATTCCCTAGGGAAGACTCATTGTCTCCAGGTTGCACTATGATTAGTGTCGGAGGAATGACCCAGTTATGTGAATGGTTCAGGCTCAAAAATCATCGACATTTATTCTTCTATGCTTGGGAAGAATAGTCCAGATAGCCCATGGATGATGTTTTACTTTCTGAGGGCAGATGCTCTTCCAGATCTCACAGATGTTAGTGGAAGAATGGCCCAGATGACTCAGTTTGTATCATGATATTGTTTATGTAGGTTGATATCAAATGATATGATTGTTGTGGAGACTGTATGTCTCTAGACAATAGCTGTATGCTGTTGTGGTGGATGTGATCCACCGGTAGTGACTGTGTGTCACTGGTTAGTAGCCGTGTGCTACTAGGAGTGGTTGTGTACCACTCGATAGTAGTTGTATACTACTATGGATAAACAGAGTTGTGTTCTATTGGATGGCATTGTTCTGATTGCCATGGAGACTATCACTAATGTTGGAGATGATTGCCAGCTAGATGGATAGTCAGTGTGCTGATGGACAAACATTCTCTAGGCGGAGAATGGCCCTGGCAAGAAAGATTGCTGGTGGACAAACATTCTCTCTGTGGAGAATAGTCCAGGTTGACAGATTGTTGATGTACCATGGACAACTATTCTTCTAGGACATATGTCTGGATTAGAAGAATGGTCCGTCTCCCTGAGTTCACAGTAGTGACCAGAGTGGAGAGATTGGTACAGGACAAACATTTTCCCTGAGTTCACAGTAGTGGCCGGAGGGAAAATGGTCCAGGACAATCATTCTTCTAGGACGTATGTCTAGATTAGAAGAATAGTCCTTGTAGCCCATGGTGTGGCTTCCAACATTTGTTGGTACATTTATTCTTCTAGGACATATGTCCAGATTAGAAGAATGGCTCTTGTATCACTTTGTGGAGTGAGTGACTTATTCAACGTCATACCCGATTACTCAGATGGAGTATTGATTCAAGAGATGATGCAATTGATGCTATCAGATGATACTGATAGTGATGATGTTGCTCGTGAGTTGATCTACGTGATCAGGAGATAGCCTGTGGCTATGATGATGCTATCGATTGAATGGTCCGTTTGTGCTTAAGACCATTACCTTTAATACCTCCCTAACTAGGAGGGAGTGTTGATATTATGGTAGTTGCAGGAGGTATTAACCTCCACGTGTAACCTTTGACAAGACTAGAATATTCCGGGAAGCAAGAGAAACCCTAAAGCATTGGATAATAACGCTAGAAGGCAAGTCGTCTGAAGATAATATTTAATATTGAGTTAGTAGCCTCCAGAAAGAGAAGTCGATCCAGTCAAGTGAGATAGAGCAGTATAAATAGAGGGTGCCAGAGCTCATTTGTCATTCTCACTCTCATAACTACATAAGACTAGTGGTGCGCAAGTTTGGAGAGGGAGTGTAGCTGCAATTGCTTTAACTGGGATCTTGGCTATGGTTTGGACTTTCTGCTTGGTCTCTGGTTATTCTTGCTTGGCGCCCTAGCCTTGGAGAAAGGTGCACTACCTTGGTTGGATATTGGTTTGTTTCTAGAATTATTCTGCCTGTCAAGGTTAATGTGCTCGGTGGTGGCCTTTGTGCCTATGGTTGGGTGACAATATTGCTATATTGTCTATGGAAAAACGAGCACATCCCTTATTTTCTAACACAATATGTATAAGGTTCCCAAAGACTTGGTCACACCACACTATACACTAGATTCACAAATTGGGACTCGATGTTGATTCGAACATCTATATGATGATTATGGTTGGGCACCTGTTCTCTAAGTCCTATGCTATCACCCTCTCTTTGAAGTCGAGTTTGACTAGTTCATCAGACCATAGATCACATTCTCACCCTCCGAGCTATTATTGAGGAGCTAGGTCACCTGACACGGGGACATGAGACACAGAGGACATGGAAGACATGAAAATATGAGTATCCGACACATGACACGACGACCTCGGAAACAAGACACGGAGGACACGTTATATATATATATATATATATATATATTTAAAAAAATTGTATTTATTAAAAAATATAATAAATTATGAATTACACATACAAAAATGAAATAATTAATGAAACATTTACATGATGATGATGCAAATTCAATCATACAACTAGTACTACATCAATGATGATAAAATCATAGTGACAAACAAAACACACAAGAAATTCGAACCATAAATTGCAGTTTTCTCATTATGTCATCAAAATCAAAATTTGTTACATAGACATTGACTCTTGAGTTATTGTTATAGCCTACATACTACTATGGGTGGGAATGCTAATGGCAAATACAAAATAAGGTAGATACTAGAACTATAGATGGAAGAATCCCATAGCATGAGATTGTCAGTAGTCCTCCATGTCATCATCATCAAAATCAACGCTACCGTCACTGCTCTCTCCTCCAACCTTTGGCTCCTCTACATCCAATCCAATCTGTGGATATGCTGCTGTGGAGGATGAACCCTCAAGAGGAATATTGTCCCCAAAAGTTACCCGCTGTAGCATTGGTTCATTATGATCCATGTTGGTCAATGCCAACTCAACACTGCTGTCCAAACCCATATCATCAAGATACACATCCCACATCTTTGTCTTTCCCTTCAACCACTCCTCCCTTTTCTTGTAAATAAGACGGAGGTTGGTGTGCACATACACCATTGTCTCTACCTTGGATTGCTCAAGCGTGCTCTTCTTCAAACTGTATAAATTCCCATATGTGCTCCAATTCCTCTCACAACAAGAGGATGAAGTAACCTGAGAGAGTATCCTCATGGCTAATTGTTGTAGAAGAGGGCATGCTCCCTTGAGTTGCCCACCAAGTGTAGGGATGCTTAGTCCCCTTGTCTCTGTGCACATCATAGCTAGCAAATCTCCTAGTGTCGGTGAAAAACTCTATGAAGCCCCCCTCCACCTCATCAAGGGATGCTCTATCCTGATATATTCGTCTAAATTCTTCCTTCCTCCCATGTGAAAGCTCACAATCCATGTGAGGAGGGAATCTGCGTGAAGTCCCACCACTGAGCCAATTATTGATGTTTTAGTAGCATTGAATAGGTACTCCCACATGAGTTAGTGCGCTTAGCTTGTGGGAGACATTAATACTTCTATGAACCTTAGGAAATTCACTTTATAAGTTAATTATTTAAGTAAATGTCTTATTATAATAAAGTGAGTTTAATTTAATTAAATGCCAAGGTTTTTAGCATTAGTAATTGAATTAAATCAACCTATAATCGACTTATAATTAAATGTCATACTAGTTGCTCAGATCCAAAGCCCTTGGATTGGAGCAACTAGTAAAATTTATCGTTTTTTGTGCCTGAAGGAAGGCACATATTTTCAACAAATTGTAATTTCAATGTTGTGTTTTTCTGGTTAAGATCAAATCTTGGAGATGGAAGCAGTTGGTTTGAGGTATGAGGACCGGTTGGATGGTGCCTCTTAACTTTCTTCCATGGAAAGAAAGGATCATGCTTCTCTTGAAGGAGATTGGGTTGTGGAGTCATGCAAATACCATAGTGACCGCGCCGATAGATCCTGCAGAATTGGCCAAGCATGAGGCAAGGGAGGCCAAGGCATTGTGGATGATCTTAGATTTTGTGAGGGATCATCTTGTACCTCACCTATCCGAGAAAAAGTCAGCGAATGCGATGTTCTCGACTCAAAAAAATCTGTTTCAGAGTAATAACTAGAACTAGAAGATGGTATCGAGGGATTGACTCAGGAACACCAAGATGTTCAAGACTGATTCAGTGACTGGTTAACTCACCGAGATCACTCAGGTTCGTGATCAATTGGGGCTAGTTGGTGAGACAATGCAAATGTGGAGTTAGTGAGGGTGGCCTTGAATGGTTTCGCCAAGCCTTGGACTTCATTCATCAAAGGCATCTGTGCTTGAGAGAAGCTTTCGGACTTCAACCGATTGTGGGATGATTGCATCCAGGAGGAGACTCATCGAGAGCCTCTGGGAGGCCCGCAGGAGAATGGTGATTTGGAGAACCTTGCATTTTCTAGTTGGAAAAGAAGGGCAAGGGGAAGGTCAGGAAGAACACAAGTGGAGATTCATCTTCACAAGCTGGCACAGGGAAGGACCTAAGTAAGGTGAAGTGTTTAACTATCATAAGAAGGGACACTATGCTTTACAGTGTCCGGAGAGGAGGAAGGGAGGAAACAGGACACAACCAGAAGTAGTTGCGTCGAGAAAGGCTCAGGAAGATGAGTTTGCCAGAATGTTTGAGCAAGAATTCTTACTTGTTTCCCGTCTTTCCTCAGGCACCATATCAGTTGGTGCATGGCTGCTAGATCGCGGAGCCACATCTCATATGACAGGAGCACGACAGTGCCATTCCAGATGGAGTCAAGAGGCGTGTTAAGAGTGATGAATGTGCTATGGGTGCCAGAACTCAGGAGAAGTGTGCTCTCAGTCTCGACGATTGAGAAGAAGGGATTTGACGTAGCGTTCCAGGATGGATAGGAGCTGATCAAGCCTAGAGGATCTAGCTCAGACATAGCAGTGGTTCTTGGATTTAGAGAGAGCAACTTGTATAGTCAAAAATCCCATCATGTACGAGCAATGGCAAGCAACAAAGTGGTAGAGAAAAAGGAGTAGGTAGCTCCGACGGTTGAGCAGCTCAGAGGGAGTTAGCGTTCAGGTTCAAGTGGGAAGGAGCAACCTTCCAAGTCTGTCAAGAAGGAGTAATGGGATGAGATGGCCATGCCGGATGCTAAGGAGCAAGAGGCTTCTAGGAGCATGTTCAAAGGAAACAAGTCTTTGAAGAAGGGTCGAAACGAGATGCTAGGGATAGCTTTATGTTTAGAGGGAGCAACGGATCAGGTGGATTCGAGAGCAACCATGGTAGCAGATATGATAGCAAAGACAGAGCCACCTCTGGGTGGTTGAAGTACCTTCCTCGCTAAGAGGGAGTGTTGATGTTTTAGTAGCATTGGACATGTACTCCCACATGAGTTAGTGTGTCTAACGTGTAGGAGACAATAATATTCCTATGCACCTTAGGAATTTCACTTTATAAGTTAATTATTTAAGTGGATGTCTTATTATAATAAAGTGAGTTTAATTTAATTAAATGTTAAGGTTTTTGGCATTAGTAATTAAATTAAATCCTAGCTATTGATCTCAAGTGAACGCGGGATTAGATCTTAGCCGTTAATCAAT
Organism: Picea glauca; assembly: GCA_000966675.3. Taxonomy (NCBI): domain Eukaryota; kingdom Viridiplantae; phylum Streptophyta; class Pinopsida; order Pinales; family Pinaceae; genus Picea; species Picea glauca. The sequence continues at coordinate 86,557 of JZKD02S2012593.1, forward strand.
TTGGAGATCTAGGGTTTTGGATTTAGGGTAAACTCAAGGTTATAAAAGGCAGCCTAAGTGAGAGGAGTAGACACATACACACATAGGGAGATAGTGAGATCTCATTGATTGGGTGGAGAAGAACTTTCATCCAAATGTGCAGGGCAGGGTTCGAGGAAAGGAGCAAAGGGGAAGCAAGGGAGATAGTAGCCAACCAACAAGATCGAGGGTCTGATCTTGAGGTTTGTAAGGCTTGGGTATTTGCTGTTTTGTATTATTTCTCAGGTGGGCCATTATTCTAGGACGAGAGCCCAAATTATTAATAATAAACATCTAACAATACTGGTTTTCCCTTAAGGGTTTTTTCTAGGGGCTTTTACCCAGAAACTTTCATGTGTATTTGAGATACAATGAGTGAGCCAAACAATGCAAAGTTGTGCAATTCTTATCCCGCTGATAAGAATATCTTGTATGGTGGTGAAAAAGATCTCTGGTGGTGTCCCATACTCAGGGGACTCATTCTGTAAATCAATGGTCCTCATAGACTCAATCATGGAATCCCACCCCTCATAAACATCTCCTATGATGGGCTTGTTCGTGTCTACAAACCGTAAGAAAGAGATGATAGGGTCCATGATCTTAATGGTAAGATCTACCCTCTCCCACCAAGTATCATCTAATATTGTATCCTTGACCTTTTTTGAAGAAGCTTGATTTGTCTTTCTCCAAAAAGACCAAAACTTTGAAATAACCATCGACCCAAGAGCGGGCTTGACCTCCCTCAACCTCTTAAGCATGATGAATGAGGAGGAAAACTGTGTATCTGCAATCTTTAACAGTGATAAATGTGTGTACTCTTCATAGATTGTGAGGGCATTGGTATGGTTGTGTACAAAATTGCGGATATGACGTGCATCCTCAATAAGACTTTCGATCCATGTCACATCCGAAGCAATGGATTTAAGTGCTAAATTAAAGGAATGAACAATCCAAGGTGTCCTAAATATTTGTGGATCATTAGCGTCCACAATCATGCCAATAACCTTGCGAACATGTGCATTATCTGTAATAATTTGCACACAAGAATCAACACCTACATCTTCAATAACTTTAATGAACAACTCACCCATATATTGTGCATCCTTGTATTTTCCAAGAGCATCCATCGCTTTCAATAAGATTGGTCCATTCAAGGAAGACACCATGAAGTTGATGAGTGGATGATGTGGTGCATCTGTCCATCCATCAAAAACAATACTAACACTAGATGAGGAAAATGTTGATTTAATAGGCTCTAGCATTTTATCCACCTTCTTTTCCTTAACCAACAATGTGGTTCTAAGCTTCTTTGAACCAAGAGGCATGTACCTTGTTGGAGCCCCATGAGCTAGAGCTTGACACATCTCAATAAACAAAGGAGACCATGCAACATTAAATCAGATGAAGTTGAGATAGAAAAAAAACCCAATGGTAAGATCCATCTCATCTCGCTTGTCTTGCTGAAATATCTTGTCCATTGGACCCATTGCGGGCCTCTTTTTTTTTACTGCATTCCCACTCCCAAATGGGTAATTGCTAGATGATTTCCTCAAGAATAGAAGAGGATCCTCATTCTTGGTTCTCCTAGATGATGCTGCCACGATCCTGTCAGCAACATGGGCCTCTCTTTCCAATTCTCTTTGTTTGAATACATTTACTCCTTGACATGGTTGAAGTCCACAAGGTGTGCCCAACAAATGGCCCTTTACTCGGAAGTAGGTGCTCTTAAATTGATTATTGTAAAAACTACATGTCCAAAGAACATTCCCTCCCCTCTTTTACTTGGACCTGGGCTCTTGATGTCTTGTTACATACTTCCACAATGGATACTTTGAATCTTGACCTTGCTGTCTTGCTAAAAGATTGGTTTTTTTAGCATTTGAAATTGTTGTTGCAGCCCCACTTCTAGCAGATGGAACACTAGCAGACCTTGATGAAAATGAAGGAGGGGGGACAACATTACTGGGGAAATTCCTTCCTTTTCTTTGCCCTTTTCCAGCTGCCCTTGATGATTGAGCCATGAATTCTATAACAAAAATCTTGAACTGTTGTATCAAAAATATTGAAGAATGGTGGACAAATCCACTTGCTTGGCACTTGGAATCCCTTCTCACACTCCACAAAAACCCTTAGCTGCACTCCAAATCGACCTTTAGCTCCAACTTGTGAGAGAAATGATTGAAAAATGAGTGAGCTTCCGTTTTTATGGGCTGCAAGCCGCTCTAATTCGCATGACACGTGTCCCTTTTTTGGGACACGATGAAGGTGCATGCTGGACACGTGTTTCCATCATGTCCCGTGAATAGGACACGATACAAGCATGTGTTCAAAACGTATTTGGCTTGTGTAGTGTCGGACACGAATGACACACGACACACATGCCTTTTGGATGTGTCTGGTTACATAGTTGAGGAGGTGAAGCACTATTCTTCGAAAGTCTATTATTGTTGTGTAGGCTTTCACAAGGTGTGGACTTAGTCCTTAGGGAGGCACTATTCCAGAGGCTCAAAGGCATTGGCATCTTAGAGATCCTTCTCATAGCTATGCATGTATCGAGTCTATTCTTGGCCATCTTTGCACTACACATGGGGTTTTTTAGCACTATTGGTGTCAAACAAGGGTACTCCTCACCCCCACTTTGTTTGGGATATACATTGATGAGTTGGTGCCTTTTCTCCATAAGCATATCCAAGATGGCGATGGATGCCTTGTTTACCATGTTTTGATTTCTATCCTCTTGTTTGCGGATGATGTGATTCTCTTGGCATACTCCTACTCCTCGAAAGGCTTATAGAGATAGTTGGATGCCTTGGCCCTTTTTTGTAATCTTCGTCAGTTGATGGTCAATCTGGGTAAAACCAAGGTTATGATCTTTAATGCATCGAAGAAGGCTCTTTCGCACCACCATTTCTTCTTCTAGGGTGAGGAGATCGAGATCACTATCGCCTATACATGTTTGGGAGTGTTATCACACAGATTGTAGGTTGGGCAAAGCCTGACCCAATCTACAAAGGTGAGACAATTAGGGGAATACCTACCCTTAGTCACCTTAGATAGGTACTCCCCTTGCTTTAGTGAAGGAGAAATCCTACACAAGGGGGGGAATCCCGGGTGACCCTAGGGGGATTGAGATGAAGGGTGGAGAGATAATGAAGGGAAGCCTTAGGTCAATGATGGAGGAAGACAAAGGGATTGGAAAAGAGTCTTGCGGATGGAGGATGGTTGCCAAAGACTTGGGTACCTGCACCAGAGTGTTACACTTGCCTGAGACAAGACAAATAATAGTGATACAATCCTTGATATCAATGGGACAAGCAAGTGAAGCTTGCTTTCCTAAATTATGACAGTAAACAAAGCTATATATCAGCAATGAAATCAATTATTTACTACAGAAATAACCATCAAAAGCATCAAACATTTATTGATGAAGCATTAAACAAGTGGATAAATTCCCAATACTTTGGCACAAGCTTTGATGGTTAGTTAGGGCTGCAAAAAGGATGTTTTTAGAGATTTTTCAGAGCAGCCAAATGGCTGTAGCAAAGATTTTCTACAGCAGCAAATTCCAACCATTAAAATTGACAAGTAAACTGACAAGAAGATAGACATAAGCAGTAGAATAAGAGTACAAGTTTACAAGTAATTTCAGTGGTTAAAAAGCAAGTTAAAGTGAAAGATTGAATGTGTTTTGCTGCAGCCCTAATGGCTGTAGCATAAAGTTATAACAGCAATAAGATGTACTTGGCTAAGCTAGATGCCCTAGTGGCTCAAGCAAGCCGAAAGCATGTAAATTTGATTCCACTTTAGACAATTGAAATATCTCAACTAAACAGGTTATCCAATGTAACTATTTTGTTTATCCAATGCAATTTTTAGACTAGTGCTTTGAATTTATAGGGTAAATGGAGTCTTGGTTATAAGAGTTAGCTCCACAATATCTCTAGGGGTGTAAGCCCTTTTACTCCCTAGAGCATGCAAAACCAACAAAGGTAAGTCTAGGAGGGTGTAAGCCCTTTTACTCCTCCTAGCAACCTTGTAAAAATGACTTATCAAATTGCAAATAAAATGGACCTTGGTGGAGGGTGTATGCCCTTATACTCTTCCAAGGGTTTTAGACAAGTGTAGTATGAGACAAGAAGAAAATACCAACAAAGTGCAGAAATTTCCTTACCAATTTCACAAGATAGCAAGACCAAACCCTAGTTTACCAAGATAATTCCATCAACATGCAATAGAACAAGCCTCCAAGAGGTGCGCACCGCCTTAGCTCCACAATATACCATAATAAGCATAAAAACATGTTGCATAAGAGAGGGATATTCCAAAATGCCCAAGTAGGGCGTAAATTTCAGCCAAGTAGTCCTCTCTAATGAGAGAGCTATGTTAAAATGAAATGATTTGGGTATTTATTTATAGAAGACCTCTAAAAATTGTTTGTCCACATTTAGTTAGGGAAAACCACAAAATAAGGGGGCCATCCCCCTTTCTTTTGCCGCTTTACAACTTTAAATTGATTTTACACATAAAGAAACCCTAAAAAGTGACATCAAGCCCTAAGAGGGTGACGTCTTGGTACTTTTGGCAAGTCGTTATGGAATGCCCCTTTCCAAATAGGAGCTCTAGAGAGGAGGCTTAATGGTTTAAACAACCCTGTTAGACTATAGCCAGGGCCATACAAGGGTAAATAGGGTTACTAGAGGACACTTCAGCCAAAAGTGACTGAAAGTGTTTTTAAGTGACATTGAGCTAAAAGTGACTAAAAGTGCTTTTAAGTCAAAGTGAGTTAAAAATAGAACAAATAAGCTAAAAGTAGGTCAACAATGAATTAGGGTTTCGGGAAGCTATAAAGAAAGGGTAAAGCGACCTAATTGAGCATTATGAAGAATATGGCTTGTCAGTTGAGGAGAGAGGCACATCTGAGAGGAGAGCTTGTGGATTCTAGGAGGAAGACACCCAGAGGCTGATTTCGGTGTTGAGAGACACACCCTAGTCATCGGGAAGATCACCCAGATCTCCATCGTACTTCAACAGTAGTTATCCAGTTGCAACAGTGAGGGTGCAGTTGTCTAGGGAGAGGGTGCAACTTTTGAGCATCAGTGAGTCGACTTGTCCTAGCTAGGGAGAATCCAGGGATTCCCCTCTGATGCAATTGAGAGGAAGGCCGAACGCTTCTATTGCCTGATATCTCGTCAGATTTCGACAAAGAAATCATCTTGGGCGCATTTCTCAGCCATTGAGGGTGCGATAGTTGGGGAGGACACATCTGGGGTTACCGAGAGATCATCAGATCAGATCTAGGGAAATTCTTCCGACCCATTTCAGAGGAGCCTAGGGCGCTCAATTTGAAACCCTTATCAACCGATTCCGACGATGGAATCACTAGGGTGCAGTTTCCAACAGTAGAGGGGGCACTTTTCTCTAGGGGGATCTATCCGTGGTCCAGACATATCAACATAGGGCCATTTGTCAGCCTGTTAGTCACCAGGACTGAGTGAGAGAGCAGGGCGCACTGTTTGAGATAGTTTCTAGTTAGATCCGAGGAATTTAGCCACCAGGGCGAACTTTCCAGTCTTGCAGCAGTCGCTGTAGCTTGCAACACATCCTACAACTCATCCATTGATCCAACAACATTTACCGGGTATTATTGTTTTAGTTTGTTTATTGTATTCTAGCTAAGATCCTTTTGTCATTGATCTAGTTGAGAGATTTATTTTATTCAGCCACATATGACATTGTAAACCGTAGAAATATCATAATGTATGGTTTGCAGTCTTTTGTCTCATTTACTATCTGTATGCTCATTTATACGATGTAAACACTTAATTATGTACACACACATACGAAAAACAACAAGCATGTAGAAACTCACAACTTAAACGCATCCAAAAACCCCCAGTGTATCAGGTGAGACAACAAACATATCAGATTAGCAACATTTCCTAGACTAGCCAGATCTGGGATATTACAGTAGTATTAGAGCTTTAGTCCAGCCTGTGACTAAAGACGATGAGTTCATCAAGTGACCCAAAGGGCCACGAGCACGTAGGTGACGAATATGTCACTTACAACAGACGCAGGGAGATGAGACCTAGTCCAAATTTTCCCTCTTTTCATCCCAGTTCAGAGGAAGAGGAAGAGGCACACAGGGAAGTAGAGAGAAGGGCAGAGTATGAGGCAGAGCGTGAGACAGAGAGGATGTTGGGAGATAGATATGAGAGACCAGAGGGCAGTGGCAAGGCCCCCATGGAACCAGAGGCAACCTTCATGCAGGTGCTCAACAATCTGGTAGTCAGTCAGCAGGCCATGACTCAGTGTTTGGCGCAGATGGATGGTAGATTGGCTATAATGGGAACTCAGGGCACACAAGCCCCACATGCAGCGCAAGGGAACTCAGGTGCAAGCAGTAGACCCCAATCACCTACTCGCACATACACCTCTTCGAGTAGGATTCCCAGGAGTATTGTTCCCTAGTTTCCAGAGGGCACCTCCAACAACAACACAACAACCGATAACACAGAGGCCGCCCACTCAGGCAGAGGACATTGCAGAGTACAGGAGGGAGTATGCAACATTGGGTTGTGACTTCCATCAGGACATGACCCTGGTCGAGTACTGTGGACCCAGACTCAGGAACCACCCCAGAGAGCCTCAGAGAGGAGGACAACAACAACAACAGGGGCATAACCTGGATTTCATCCGGAAAGTTGGTAAACTCACCATACAGTCTTTTGACGGATCGTCCAAATGCACTGCCAACGCTTGGGTACAAAAGCTAGACACGTTCTACAGGCTCAACCAGATGGCTGAGACATAGGCCATTAGTTTCGCTACCCTACACTTGGAGGGTGAGGCATACGAGTGGTGGCATCATGGACTGGTGACATTGGGTCACAGTCACATCACTTCCTATAGGGAGTTCATAGAGAGACTCATGGACAGGTTTGACAGGAGGGATCCAGAGATCCACTTCAGGGATCTAGCACAGTTGAGACAAACTAGAACAAAGGAATTCATCACGGATTTTTAGCGGGTAGCAATAGTAGTGACAGATATCTCAGAGCCCAGGTATTTTATGTTATTCATAGATGGGTTCATTGAACCCTTGAGAGGATGGGTGAAGGCATACAAGCCTCACACCTTGCAGGATGCCATCTTACGCACTCGAGATTTGGCAGACTCAACTCTGAAGACTAAACCCTTTTCCTAACCCTTCGTACCATAGAGGGATCGAGACAGGAAGCCATTCCAGAGAGAGTGGAAGGGAAAGGATAAGTTGGATGATGAGACAAGGCGAGAGATTATGAGGAAGAAGCTCCGCTTCACTTGCAAGGACCCTTGGGTGCCAAGCCACAGGTGCATGGGAAAGGGAGAGATCCATTATATTGATGTGGCAACAGACAATGTGGATAGTGAGGAGCAGGACAGTGGACCCACTAGCTCAGAGGAGGAGCCATCACAGACAGAGGAGCAGCCTCCCCGGAGACCACCGACACTGGCAGGGACCCACCCACCAGTAGCCACCACAGCCTCCTGAGCAGGCTAACAGACGAAAACCAGCAAAGGGAGGAGTCATAGTGACCCTTTCTTGTGTTCCCAGGTATGACACCCTCCAGATCAGAGGGACTATTAGGACACAACGAGCAATCGCCCTAATAGATGGTGGGGCCACCCACAACTTCATTGATGATTCATTGGTATCCAGGCGGGCACTTCAGACAAAGGAGTTTGAGGGGTTTGATGTTGTAGTAGCAGATGGCCACACAGTGTAGTGTCTAGACAAAGTTCCAGACTTGGAGATAAAGCTAGGTAACAACACCGTGAGAGACACATTTTATGTAGTTGATCTATCTGACACATTTGGTGTTGGGATTCTAGTGGTTGATCACCTTGGGAAAAATCACCACCAACTACCAAACCTTGGAGATGGGGTTCATGGACAGTGATGGGAAGAGGATTGTTTTGAGGGGCATGTCGATAGGGGCACCCGGGATAGTTTCGACCAAGAGGATGGAGAGGATCTTCAGACATGGGGAGGTAGCATATGCTGCAGAGTGCTTGATCACTGAGCAGAAGGATTCATAGGGTCGACAACAGTATCATACAGAGATCAAGAACTTGTTGGGACGACATCAACAAGTTTTTGGTTCAATTCCACCAGGGAGACCACCTAACAAGGGGGTTTGAGCACACCATTGAGTTGGAGGAGGGGGCCAAAACTATGATCACACCACCCTACCATCATCGTAGGAGGTTCAAGGATGAGATAGAGAAAGCAATTATAGAATTGCTAGCGATGGGACACATCGGACCTAGCAACAATCCATTTGCATCTTCAGTTGTCTTAGTTCTGAAGAAGGATGGTACCATGAGGATGTGCATCGACTACCGGGCCTTGAACAAGAAAACTATCAAGAACCTATCGTATCCCTCACATCGATGAGTTGATGGATGAATTGCATGGGGCAGTTTTCTTCTCGAAGATTGATCTATGCTCTGGATATCATCAGATCAACATCAGAGAGCAAGACATAGAAAAGAAGGCATTTCGATGCCACTTTGGTCATTTTGAGTTCTTGGTTATGCCATTTGGGCTAACCAATGCACCGACTACATTTCAGTCTTGCATGAACCACATATTCAAGGATCAGTTGAGGAAATCAGTCTTGGTTTTTTTCGACGACATCTTGGTCTACAACAAGACATGGTAGGAGCATATGAGGCACTTGGATGAGGTACTGAGCATCATGGAGACATAGTCACTATACACCAAAGAATCCAAGTGTGAGTTCGGTATGACAGAACTACTTTACTTGGGCCACATTATCAGTGCACAGGGGGTACAAGTGCACCAGGAGAAGATCAGGGCCATTCTAGATTGGCTTGTTATCCCCTATCCTAGGGATAACTAAGGAGATCATGTCTCGAGGCCCACAGGTCCTAGACATGGAGTACCTTGAGCCATATGACTTGAGCTTGACCCTGGAGGGCCCATCATTTCTTCAACGTCTCCTATCTATCAACAACAACAACATCCATCCCATTGGCCTGGTTCTGATGTAGCAGTGGGTCTTGCTCCATGAGGTAATCAGTTCGGGTATCATGGTATGTTTCACTCTGATTCTCAAAACATTTGGATATGTGCATTGAATTCTCTTTTGTTTCATGACGCTTGCTTGGAAATTATGAATTCTCTTTTGTTTCATGACGCTTGCTTGGAAATTATGCTCTTTAACTTGTCCATACCTGGGGGGATGACAGAGTGCCCTAGTAAGTTGGTTCCCTTAGGGATGAATTGCCACTGGGTGGGTCTATGAAAGGTCATCGTCCATTCCTTCCATACTTACCACTTTTCATCATTATCCCTCTCATCTATCCCCTACATTGGTTCGAGCATTGGGTTTGCCAAGCTAGTAAGGGTTGTACCTTGCCTTGTGGGAAGAAGGGGCTAAAGGCCCAGAGGGTAAAAGTAGCTGGCAAAAGTTAAAAGCCAAGATGAAACCTTGAGATGCTTCACCCAGGGATTCCCGAGAAAGTAATAAAAGGGGACCTATAAAATAAAATAAAACTCAAGGCCTAGTTGGTGGATAGGAGGTCTCATCATGAGCCGACCTATTAGGTCCATGCAATGTTGCATGAAGCAGGAGTGTTTTAGGAAGCGAGAGTGTGGGAAGCGTCATTTTCCAAAAATCCTCGGAAGCGAAGCGTCTCGAAAGCGTCTGTTATATATATATATATATATATTGCGTATATATTCAAAAAAACATGGAGAAAGACAAATTAGCTGCAGTATGTATGAAAACATGCATATTTGTACATTGTAACATTAAAATGACATCCATAGTAGTAAGTAGTAGTACACCAATGATTAATCATTCGAGCATCAACCTTCTAGAATCTAGCAATTACAAATTTACAAATCGACATACAAAATTTTAAGCCATATAATAGAAAGTAGACCATTAAGTTATGGAATGAAATCAATCATCTAGCTACTGTAAAAAATAACATGAGTCATGACCAAATAGTTATGATTACAAAATAGGCCATCTGCACTGAATTATGAAGATCGAAAGGTCCAAAACAATAAAGTTTAAACTGTGCTAGACTTTAGAGTCTAGTTGCTAAATGCTAGGAATCTATCATCTATAGACTGACATGTACATTGTAAAGTAATGAAAAAGGAGAAACATCAAACAACTATCCCATCCTCCTTCCACTAACACGATTGCCGCGTGTTCCTCCATGTGGTGGTAGTGGAGGAGCCTGAGAAGGACGAAACTGTGCAGAATGTATAGATGAAGATGAAGCCCCTGCTGCTGGAGTCCTGAACAGGGGGAACAAGGACTGGGTAGTAGTTGGGGGTGGCATCTCAGCATGATCATCATCATCAAAAAGAGCATTCTCCAATTGCTCTAAAATCATTACCCCATCCTCCAAATTATCCTCCTCTGGATGGTTGATAGTTATCCCAACGCGTCAAGTTTTTATCCTCCTTTCCCTCCTCACAGTAATGGGACAACAATCGCAAGTTGTAATGAAAGTAGATCATAGCCTTATGAAATGAAATCATACATCCAACAATTGTCAACAATAACACGAGCCATAACCAATTAGTTATGTTTACAAAATAGGCCATCTACACTGAAGTATGAAGACCGAAAGGTCCAAAACAATAAAGTTTAAATTGAGCTAGTTGCTAATTACGTTGTCACACTCCTCGTCCTGGATCAATTTTTCTAATGCTTTCATTTAACCAACTTGAACCTTTTGATATTGGTGTGGTCTTTTCTTGGACCCACCACTAGGTGTTGGTGATGAAAGCCATGATACATGATAGTACTTAGGTGTTAGCACATATGCTAAGGCATGTAGTGGAATATTTAACATTTCCCACCGTTTTTCCATCTCTACACGAATATGATTATAGAGGTTGACATCTCTAGGCTCAACAATGTCTTTAATCTACCCTAGCATGCTATCCATTTGCTCATACACCTTCCAAATGATTGGCCGATTTGATTCTACAAACTTGATCATGTGATAAATTGGCTTGGTGAATTGCAAAACATACCGAACCTCGAAAGCTTCCTAGGAAGCATTTGGGAAGCGTCCTAGGAAGTGTACGGAAGCACTCAGGAAGCGTCCTTGGAGTGTTCGAGAAGCGTTAAGGAAGCGACCCTGGAGCGTTCGAGAAGCGTTAAGGAAGCGACCCTCGAGCATAGACAAGAGAAAGGGGGTCTCATCACGAGCCAACCTTCTCATTTCCGTGAAATGCTTGTGGGTAACGCTGCCACCGCCGGTCACCAGGCCAGGACAGTGTCCTCCAACTATTCTCTTGAAAAGAATAAGCAATACGACAAAGAGTAAAAGGCATTGAATGGGCTAGGAAGCAATTGCATCCATGAGAAGGTGCAACACACCCTCTATAGAGGCACCCACAGGTAAGACCTACATTTCCCTATCATCACTGCACCCCTTGCCCAAACATTCCCTACACCATCTCATACATTTACATGACCTAGATTGGTCTGCACTTGGGAAACACCCCACACCTGAGGAGGATTATCCCAATAGGACATCCCGAGACCCACTCCAAACCTGGTTTGTTAAATAGCATAACGTCTTTGAGCATTTGTCTGGGTAAAGGGGGGTTTAATGCACATGTTTGGGTAACTTGATTATTAGATGTTATTGACATTGCTATGATCCCTGTGACTTATGAGCCCATGGAGGGCGTACTTGTTGTTGCTGCAGGACCATGCCCGACAAACAGGTTCATATGGGGAGATGATTAGTTCGGACCTCCATGGGGCTGAAAGCCCACCAAACGGATGTTGTGACCCTAGCCAGGGGTAGAGGGATACCAAAGGCTTGCACCGGAGAAAAGGGAGGACGTTACACCAGAGACACTTTGGCTCGCCTGGACCTAGGGGGGTCTTGCCCTCCCACCATGACATTTGTGCTTGAAGGCCCCTGACGTCATCATATGGAGCCTTGACGTCATCCAGTTAGGGTTTTGGCATGAGGACGGTTTGGTTGGCACGTATGGCAGCTTCCGAGGCCTAACGTTTCACTTGGTAGGCCTAGCGTTCCAAGATGGGGCCTAACGTCACTCTAGGAGGGGCATGACATCATCCCTAAAAGACAAAATTAGGGTTTTAATTGTCATTTTTATGTAAAACTAGATTTTTGATGTAAACTGGCCATGTCGGCCTTTTTTTTGACCTAAAATGTAATTAAAGGTCACTCATATTGTATAAATAGAGAGTTAAGACTCATTTTTTCATCATGTTTCACACACACAAGTGTGAGGTCTGAAATTCGGCCTCTTTTAAGGCTTATTGGCTGAAATTAAGTGGTGCGCAACTCTTGGAGGAGGCTTCTTTTGGTGTATTTTTGCATTTTCATGGTGGAAAGTCTTCAACTAGGGTTTGTGGCTAGATTATCCTTGATGAAGTAAGTAGAAATCTGCAATCCTTCTTTATTTTGAATGGTTATGGTGCATTTACTTGTTCATTTTTAAGATTATGAAATTGCTAATGTGAAACCCTAGGAGAAAAGCACATGTTATTGTCCTTTTCTTTATAACTCTTCACCTACTTGATTTTGCTAGAGAACACCTCCCTTGAAGGATATACTAGAGCCCTACCTTAGTAGCACTCTAGTATCATTGCTTCATTAAGCTTTATACATTTATTTCAAGTTTGATCTAAAGAAGAAGGAAATCGCTAGGGCCTAGGGTTACCTACTTCCTAGCATCTTTTCCTTCTAGGGTTTTAAATATTGAGGCCTTAGGTTACTAACACCTCAATCATCTTCCCTTTTCCTTTAGCTTACCTATTATCATTTGTTGTTTCCCTCTAAGAATTGCCGCTGCAACATTGACTCCATTTACCCTAAAAGGCACTAGTTCATACCTTGCAAGTGATTGATTGACTAAAACAACTCTTAAACCATCTACCTTAAGACCTTTACTAACTATTTCTAACTTTAGATTATATTAACCTACTAACTAATTTACTGCTGTTTCAAAAGATTGCTACAACCATCTATAAGAGCAACAAATTCATCTTAAAAGCAAGTTTTAAAGATGATTATACATTGCCATCATTGCTTCTGACAATTACTATCACTTTGTCAAGTTTATGTTATCATTTCTGGTCATTTTTGAAGCTTTATTGAGGCATAATTGTGAAGCTATTGCTATATATGTATTGCTGTTATAAATACTTCTGTTGCTTTAACTTTTATATCAGCTTGTTCTTTTTATCAAAAGTCTATGGTTTTAGGAAGCAATAACATCATATGGTACTTGCAAATAGTATTTTTCTTGTTGTCTTGTTCTAGGCATGTACACTTAAATATTACTTTGTTTCATCTCGTTAAAATCTTTGGAACTTTTGATCAGAGTGACCTAAGAGAGGGGTGGGAGTTTCTTGATTCTTTTGCCTTAGCTTTCTCAAACCCCCAGGTCACTGGGGACGTCTCCCTTGGGGTACTACTCCTAAATAGAAAGTGGTGTCTTATTAGGGTGACAGTGATAGGACATCCTCCTTGTTATGCCAATTTAGTACCCACTTGCCTCTGGCTTTGGGCAAGTACAAATTGTGCGATAACATGGCCAACACCCAGGAATGTGACAAAGTTGAGGAGCTTCTTTGGGCTATGCAACTATTATAGGCGGTTTGTCCGGGGTTTTTCTCATTTTGGAGCACCACTTATAGATCTCACCTGACATGGGGCTTTCATCTGGATCGATGAGTCACTGAAAGGCTTTGATCACATGAAGGAAGTCATGAAGGAAGTCATGGGCACATGTCCAGTGTTAGAATTACTAGACTTCACTTTACCGTTTGTATTATAGTGTGATGCATCTGGCGAGGGTATCGGGGCAGTTTTGATGCAGGGAGGACACCCCATTGTGTTCGAGAGTAGGAAGCCCAGTTAGCCTGAGAGGCTGTACTCTATTTATGATAAGGAAATTCTGGCAATCATGCATGCCTTGACCAAATTCAGACAATATTTGGTGGGCAACAAATTCATGGTCAAAACAGATCACAACAACATAAAGTATTTCCTTGAGCAGAAGGATCTCATCGAGCGCCAACAGAAATGGGTGACGAAGGTGCAGGCCTTCGATTTCAACATAGAGTATGTCAAGGGGAAGAAGAACATTGTGGCCGATGCAATGTCTAGGGGACCTGCAACATGTTCTTTGATGGAGGTTTTAGCGTATTGGAAATCCCACTTGCTAGTGGAATATTCCAAGAACAAGTTCGCTTGTGAGGTTTTGGATGGACAGGTTCAGGATGACAGGTACAAGGTCATTGACGATGTCATATTCTACAAGGACAGAGTCTACTTAGTGTCAGGTTCAGGGTTCAAGAAGAAGATGCTAGCAACAGTTCATGATTCACCACCGACAGGCCATCAGGGGTTTTTCAAAACCTACAGGCAGATCAGAGAGAGGTTCTCATGGAAGGGCCTCAAGAAGGATGTTATGAGGTATATCAATGAGTGTGTGACTTGTCAGCAAAACAAGTCAGAGCATACGCTTCTAGCAGGACTACTTTAGGCACTTCCCATTTCATAGCAGAAATGGGAGAACATATCGATGGATTTCATCACAGGCCTACCCAATGTTCAGGGTAAGGACTACATCTATGTGGTGGTCGAAAGATTGATCATTGACCAAGTTTGCTCACTTCTATGCCATACCGACAGATTACAACATAGTTCAGGTTGCCAAGTTATTCTTCAGGGAGGTCTTCAAGCTCCATGGGTTGTCGAGGAACATCGTTAGTGACAAGGAAAGTTGGTTTATTGGTACATTCTGGAGGGAGTTGTTTAGATTGGTGTGGACAAAGTTGACACCCAACACCAACTATCACCCTCAGACAGATGGGCAAACCTAGATAGTCAACAAGTGGGTTGAGGTGTATTTGAGAAACTATGTGAGTGGACAACAGAGAACATGGGTCAGGTGGCTACATCTAGGGGAGCATTGCTACAACACCACTTTCCACATGCCCATTGGCATGACACCCTTCCAAGCATTGTACGATTATGATACTCCCACTTTCATAGAATTGGTTTTCGGGGAGAGAAGAGCTCCCAAAGCCAAGGATTGGATCATCGAGAGTCAGGAGATTCTCAAGTTACTAAAAGAGAATTTGTAGACAACGCAAAATTGACAGAAGATGAGTGCGGACAGACACAGGATAGAGCATAACTTTGAGGTTGGGGGCTTGGTTTTTCCCGAGACTCCAACCCTACAGACAATCATCTCTGAAGAAGAGTGGGGTCGAGAAGCTCAAGCCTAGATTTTATGGACCTTACAGGATCATGCACTGGGTAGGTGAGCTTGCTTATGAGCTAGAGCTTCCAGAGGGGAGCATGATTCATAATGTGTTCCAGGTGTCTTGCCTCAAGAAGGCCGTGGGACAATTCATCAACACATCAGAGGAGCTTCCCCCATTGGATGAGGAGAGACAGTTGGAGTTGGTTCCGGAGGAGGCACTGGAGTTCCGAGAGCGGAAACTGAGGAGCAGGGTCATCAGAGAGTGTCTAATCAGATGGAGAGGGCTTCGAGTAGAGGATGCTACTTGGGAGAGCGAGTAGGTGTTGCAACACTTTAGATTGGTATTGCTTGAGGACAATCAATTTTGGGAAGGGAGGACTGTAATGTCCCTTTCCAAAGAGGAGCTCCAGAGAGGAGGCTTAATGGTCTAAACAACCCCGTTAGACTATTGCCAGGGCCATACAGGGGTAAACAGGGTTACTAGTGGTCACTTCGGCCGAGGGTGTTATAATTTGAAAGTGACATTGAGCTAAAAGTGACTAAAAGCGCTTTTAAGTCAAATTGAGCTAAAAATAGAACAGATAAGCTAAAAATAGGTCAACATCGAATTAGAGTTTCGGGAAGCTATAAAGAAAGGGTAAACCGACCTAATTGAACATTATGAATAGTTTGACTTGTTAGTTGAGTAGAGAGACGCATCTCAGGAGAGAGCTTGTGGATTCCAGGAGGAAGACACCTAGAGGTTGATTTCGGTGTTGAGAGACACACCCAAGTCACCGAGAAGATCACCCAGATCTTCCATCGTACTTCAACAATAGTTATCCAGTTGCAGCAGTGCAGGCGCACTTGACTAGGGAGAGGGTGCAACTTCTGAGCATCAATGAGTCGACTTGTCCCAGCCAGGGAGAATCCAGGGATTTCCCTTCGACCCAGTTGAGAGGAGGGCTAGACGCTTCTATTGCCTTATTTCTTGTTAGATTCCGATGGAGAAATCATCTTGGGTGCATTTCTCAGTCATTGAGGGTGCGACAGTTGGGGAGGACACATCTGGGGTTCTTGAGAAATCATTAGATCAGATGCAGGGAAATCCTTTCGACCCATTTTAGAGGAGCCTAGGGCGCTCAGTGTGAGACCTTTATCAGCTGATTCCGATGGTGGAATCACTAGGGCGCAGTTTCCAACAATAGAAGGGGTGCATTTCCCCAGGGGGATCCATCCGGGGTCCAAACATATGAACATAGGGCTGTTTGTGAGCCTGTCAGTCACCAGGATTGAGTGAGAGAGCAGGGCGCACTGTTTGAGATAGTTTCCAATCAGATCCGAGGAATTTAGCCACCGATGTGAACTTTCCAGTCTTGCAACAATTGTCGTATGAGTTGTCATAGCTTGCAATAGATCCTACAACTCATCCATTGATTCAACAACATTTACCGGGTATTATTGTTTTAGTTTGTTTATTGTATTCTGTCTAAGATCCTTTTGTCACTGATCTAGTCGAGAGATTTATTTTATTTAGCCGCATACGACATTGTAAATCGCAAAAATATCATAATATATGGTTTGCAGTCTTTTGTCTCATTTACTATCTGTATGCTCATTATATGCTGTAAACACTTAATTATCTACACACACGTGAAAAACACCAAGCATGTAGAAACCCGTAGTTTAAACACATCCAGAAACCCCCAGCGTATCAAGTTAGACAACAAACATATCAGATTAGCAACATTTCTTAGACTAGCCAGATCTGGGATATTACACGTTGGAGGAAGTCGTTGAGCCTCCAAAGGCATTCTCTTCATGTGCTAGGATCTTCTCCATGGTACAAGGGGTCTTCCTCATCTCAAGGTGCCAAGTGTCCATCAAATCATCATCACCACGACAAACCCTAGCCCTAGTCAAGATGTCAAGCCCAAGAGGTGTGGTGTAAGGCCTCCAAAGGCAAGTCGTTGGGATAGATAGGGCTAGGTGTCAGCTCCAAGGTCTTCTCTCTTGTCTCTAAAGGAAACGTCCAACCTCTGTCTTGCCCTCAAAGTTTGGGCCATGGCATCCAACCTGTGGGCTTCCTACCCCATTGAAGGCCCAAGCTGGGCTTGTTCCTTCAAAACATCCATCAGACAAGGTCCTACAAAGACAAATGAGTGCGGCCTCCAAGGGTCTCAAGTCAAATGTATCATGGCAAGTAAAATCACATTTAATACAAGAGCCACCTGTTGCCGTCCTTATACACACCTACAAGCGTGGAGAAGTCTCCAAGCCACTTGGTGTGTCCTTAGAGGCACAAGCCTAAGTATAGACCCACTGTCACCTCGATCTATGTTGATGATTGCAGCTACGTGAGTCATTCTCCAGGACACAAACCTGAGAGAGAGCTCTTGAGAGGGGTGTGTGGTTCCTATCTGAGATAAAGCTGGAACGTAGAGATGGCCTCCTCCTTACAGAGAGTTGAGAAGAATTCCAGATGATTCTCCTGTGTAACACAATGAGAAAGGAGATCTGTAGAGTTGGATGTGCCGGTGGTTGAGCACAAGGTGAACATGTGAAATCCCAAAGTGCTGGGTGCATCGTCATGGGACAGAGATGAAGATGATGTATTAGCCTCCTCTGAGCAGAGAGTTGATGAGAAACTCCAGATGACTCTCATGTGTAATGCAGTGGGAAAGAAGATCTGTTGAGTGGACGTGCCTGTGGACGAGCACAGGTGAACGTGATCCTAGTGGCTGAGCACAAGTGAAGAAGTGGTTCTTCTGTGTATTGCAGTAAGTTAGAGATATGGACATCCCTATGGATGTGCCCCTAGTGGTTGAGCACTAGTGGGTGTATGAGATCCCTTGCTATATTGTTCAAGAGTCAGATCTGCTTGTAACTCTAATTGTAATGTAAAGGGTACAGGTCGGCCCCACCTTAATGTAATTGATAATTAATGTAAAAGATAATTAATCTGGTTAATATTAATTATATTATGAGATAGAGAGGTCGGCCTTGTTGTGCAAATAAACACTTCTGTTGACAGGTCAAGTCTAATATAAGTAAAGGTAAATTCCCCATTGAGGAATCATATCTTGTGTGTGAGTTTGGAAATTTCAGCAAGTACATCTACTTGGGAAAAGTGCGCACCTCTCTTGGGCGCTAGTCTTCTAGAGTTTGTAAGCACCCTTTTGTGTGCTAGGTTTTCTTGGTGGTGAAGGTCTTTCTCTTGAAGAATATAACAAAGGATTGGCTGGGTTTTCTTCCCTTGTTGAGAAGGGTTTCCCAGGATACTTCTTTTATTCTTGTGCATGGTGTTTCTTCTTGTGATCTTGGTTGTTGCAACATTATTGGTTATGGTTAAGTTAAATGCTAAAATGGAATGAACTTCATGCTTAACCTTGCTTATTAAAAAAATCAACATGGTTTCAGAGCATAGGTCTTGAAGAACCCATTGCACAAGCTACAAGCTTTTACCAGTTATCCCTCCTCTTTTGCAGAACCATACGACCCTCCTAGGGTTCCCAGAAATTTCGTACGACCCTCTTCGTTTTGGTGTTTCAGCCCCTAAAACTTGGATGTTGAGACAAATTCTGGCATACAAGAGTATGAGCTTCTCCAACACACCTCCAAAGAATCTCAGAGTGAAATTCCGAGCATTTTGAAAATTTGGCCCTAGGGTTTCTAGGGTTTCGCAATTTTCAACAGATTTATGTTCTTAGGGTTTCTACAGCTCTTTGAAGAAGCCTTCAAGATTACCTGTGTTCTTCTAACTTTCAAGGCTTATTATTGGCAGTCATAAGCCCAACAAAACCTAAGGTTGCTCGCCTAGATTAGTCATTAGGTTTTCTAGCCCAGTTAACAAGGGTTTGTGAAGAATCTAAAAATATGGACAAAACTATGATGGAAGATAAGCTTGATGGATTAAGCAACTTCAAGTTCCTAGAAGCCCAGACTTCAGAAGAAAACTTATTATGGGTGATA
This sequence comes from Picea glauca, assembly GCA_000966675.3. Taxonomy (NCBI): domain Eukaryota; kingdom Viridiplantae; phylum Streptophyta; class Pinopsida; order Pinales; family Pinaceae; genus Picea; species Picea glauca. Next base: position 105,827 of record JZKD02S2012593.1, read on the forward strand.
CAAAAAGGTTTACCAGAGACAACTATTGATGAATGGAAGGAAGATAACAACAAGACAAGGAAGCCAATCATCTACACAAGCTCTTACATTGAAGGGCCAACTTCAAAGTAACAAGATGACAAAAGGTGACATCGTGACTACCTTCTTCATGAAAGATCTCAGAGGACAAAGATCAACCGGGTGCCATTGGAGAAATCATATCAGCACCCTCAGGTATGCATTTATATATATATATATATATATATTATTTGTATCATTGTCATGAGGGTAAATTGTAGGGGAACCTTTTGCTGAAGTCATGGATCTAAAGGGATCTCAGTGCATTAAGAGGAACAACACACTAGAAGTGAAGACTCCAGGTTTGATTGTTGTAATTGTCATTCCTCTAACCTATATTTCTAAAGTTTGCTACATTACAAGTAGGTGTTGTAGCTGTGACAACAATCCTTAAATTGTTTTGATTCTAGAGATGTACTCATTATTCTCCTTTAGGAGATATTCTTGTGTTGGTTCCTTTTGTTTTCTTGTTCTAGATAGGTTAACAACTAAGGAAGATGTTTATCCTTCAGAGGGAGTCAGTTGACTCAGAGGGAGTCAAAACTATTTGAGAAAGAGGAAGAATAGAACCATCATTGAGGCAACCAATGCAATAATACATGATCAGAATCCTTCTATGATTCTATGGGCAGAAGCATGCGTAACACAGTATATGTTCAGAATAAGAGTCTTCACTAGACTTTGAAAAACATAACTCCTGAAGAAACCTTCACCAGAGTGAAGCCTGAGATTGAACACTTTAGGATATTTGGGTGGCCAGTGTATTTTCATGTACCCAAAGAGAAGAAGTCCAAGCTAGACCATTCAGGGAGAAAAGATACACTTATGGGATGACAATGAATCTTTGAAGACATTCCAGATTGACATTCTTGGTCAGAGACAGATTGAGACAAGCAGAGATGTTGTCCTTGAAGAAGAGATAGCTTTTCAAAGATCCAGAGAATCTCAGATGCAGATTGACAGTGAGACAATACCTTCTTTCCCTTCAGTAGTTCAGAGAGAGACGAACATTATTCCAGCTAATCCAGTTGCTCTAGTTGATATGTGCAGAGATATTGCAGTAAGGGCATAAAAGACATGCCTAGGGTCAACAAAACTCTGCTAGAAGGCAGAGAAAGATACAAGTCCCTCAAAGGGCACCTTGAGAAAGCAAAAGAGTTTTTCAAAGCTATCCTTCAGTCATGAGCCACTTCATTGATTCTAAACTTCCTTACCTTGAAGAAGCAACAAGAGAAGCAGGTATGGCAAGATGCCATAACAGAAGAATACCAATGTATCTTAAAGAATGATGTATAAGATATTATTCAGAGACCAGAAGAGAAGTCTGTGGTAACTACCAAGTGGAACTATAAGAGCAAGCATGCAGTTGTAGGAAGTGTTAAGAAATACAAAGCCAGATCTATAATCAGAGTATTCTCACAAACAGAGGGAGTTGTCTATGATGAGACACTTGATCCAGTAAGCCCGATACACTTCCATCCTTACTACCATCCATGAGTTGGAAACTATATTAGATGAATGGGTTCTTGATGAGTTTGAGTTTCAACAAGAGTGTGGCTGATCCAAACCTATATTATTACAGTGTTGGTGACGAGAGCTTGATTTTGATGACTTATTCAGGAAACCTTGTTGTTGAAAACAAGTAAGCCTTGACTTCTGATTTCGAGATGAAGGATCTGAGTATGATGCTCTACTTCCTGGAAGTATGACAAAGAACCAATGAGATTTTCCCGAGTCAAGGAAAATATACAATGGGAATATTAAAGAAGTTCAGTATGACAAAATGCAAAAACATCGTGATAGATTTGAAGAAAATGAATGATGATGATTTAGACGAGATTGATCCACACCTAATTGGATCATTGATGTATCTGGTTAACACCGGACCTGATTCATGCTATGCAGTGAATATGCTTAGCCAATCCATGAGCCAGCTGAGACATATGCACTGGAGAACAGTAAAGCATGTATTGAGATATACACGAGGCATAGTTTGATATGGCCTGATATATGCCTCCAAGTGTGAAATTGAGTTTGCAGGGATATGCCTATACAAATTGAGCAGAGAGTACAATGGATCGAAAGAGCACATTTGGTTGTTGTCTTACTGTGAAGTTTGCCATGATTTTCTGATGCAACAGGAAACAAAACTCTGTGGCCTTGAGTACCACAGAAGCAGAGTATATAACATCGAGTGTGCGAAGCAATGTAGCTTCACAAGCTTCTGACAGATTTACTTGATCATGAGATGGATTCTATGATGATAACTAGAGCTATGTGTAAAGCTCTTTGAGAACCCAGTGTTTCAGAAACATGTTGAGATAAAATATCATTATATCAGAGACATGATACAGAGGAAAATAGTACACATGCAATACCTTCCTACACATGAGCAAATTGCAGATATTTTCACCAAATTAGCTTGGTGAAGAATACCTCCCTAGTTGAGAGGGAGTGTTGATGACTACAACCAAGACAAAGTTCAAAGTACATCCGTGTGAGACTTGGCATGATGAAGAATGCCTCCCTAGCCGAGAGAGAGTGTTGATGATTGCAGCTACGTGAGTCATTCTCCGGGACACAAACCTGAGAGAGAGCCCCTGAGAGGGGTGTGTGGTTCCTATCTGAGACAGAGCTGGAACGTAGAGATGGCCTCCTTACAAAGAGTTGAGAAGAACTCTAGATGATTCTCCTGTGTAATGCAATGAGAAGGATATTTGCAGAGTTGGACGTGCCTGTGGCTGAGCACAAGGTGAACGTGTGAAATCCCAAAGTGCTGGGTGCATCGTCATGGGACATAGATGAAGATGATGTATTAGCCTCCTCTGAGCAGAGAGTTGATGAGAAACTCCATATGACTTTCCTGTGTTATGCAGTGGGAAAGAAGATCTGTTGAGTGGACGTGCCTGTGAACGAGCACACGTGAACGTGATCCTAGTGGCTGAGCACTAGTGAAGAAGTGGTTCTTCTATGTAATGCAGTGAGCTAGAGATATGGACATCCCTATGGATGTGCCCCTAGTGGCTAAGCACTAGTGGGTGTATGAGATCCCTTGTTATATTGTTCAAGAGTCCGACCTGCCTATAACCCTAATTGTAATGTAAAGGGTACAGGTCGACCCCACCTTAATGTAATTGATAATTAATGTAAAAGAAAATTAATCTGGTTAATATTAATTATATTATGAGATAGAGAGGTCGGCCCTGTTGTGCCAATAGACACTTCTGTTGATAGGTCAAGTTTAATATAAGTAAAGGTAAATTCCCCATTGAGGAATCATATCTTGTGTGTGAGTTTGGAAATTTCAGCAAGTACATCTACTTGGGAAAAGTGCGCACCTCTCTTGGGCGCTAGTCTTCTAGGGTTTGTAAGCACCCTTTTGTGTGCTAGGTTTTCTTGGTGGTGAAGGTCTTTCTCTTGAAGAATATAGCAAAGGATTTGGATGGGTTTTCTTCCTTTGTTGAGAAGGGTTTCCCAGGATACTTCTTGTGTTCTTGTGCATGGTGTTTCTTCTCGTGATCTTGGTTGCTGCAACATTATTGGTTATGGTTAAGTTGAATGCTAAAATGGAATGAACTTCATGCTTAACCTTGCTTATTAAAAAATCAACAATCTAGACCTCTTCCGTCTAGGCTCACTCCTAGGGAAGCCAAGGGGGGTAGACCCTATTTAACTATGTTAAGTTTTAATTAATGATCTAGGAGTTAATTTGGTTTTTTATTAGGGAGACCCAACCCAATGACAAGCAAACAATGCAAATGCAATTTTGAATGACAGACAAACCTTTTCTTTACAATACAAAAATAGACCAGTGCCTAAAATATACCCAAAGTTTACTTATGGAGATGAGCAATTAAATGTATATCTACAACATGAAATAAAACGTGAAATATTTACACAATGAATTAGATAATAAAATGACTATTAGTTTTAGACAATTATTTCGAAATGAACAAAGAATGCTTACAACCAAAAATGAGGAATCTCTAATACATGTAAATATTCACAATGAAAGAAAGTGCTTGAAAGAAGGTAACTTAGAACATGAGATTGCTTGGAAGGTAAAATCACATGGAAAGTAAATTGCTTGAAATGTAAAATTGCACAGCTTGAAAAAGTGAGATTGCTTTGAAAGTGAACAGCTAAACTTGAAGTGCAATGTTGTGAATGTAGTTGGTTGATTTTAATAGGTTTTAAGTCTCTCTTGAATTAGGGGGATTAGAATGTGACAGATACAAGCCTAGACTATGTGACTAACCCAAATTGTTATCCCCTCAACCAAAAGGAATTGTTGGGTTCTCAAGAAGAAGGGCAAACAAGGTCATTCCTTAGCTCCACAGGTCAAATCCGGAATGCTTGGGTGCTCAAGCAAGGAGGACACGTAGTACCTTGAAGCCGTTCCCGATTTCAACTCCTTGTAGCCTCCCTAGTCACCCTTTTTGGTGGTCGAAACAATAACAATTGGATGCCTAATTACTAACCTCCCAACCCTTTGCCCTTTCTTAGTTACCCAAGATCCCCTAAGTGGCAAGGGGAGGCAATACGGGGCAAAGATGGAGCACAAAAATGATTACTTTGCAATAATTTAAATAATTAGACAAGCCTTCACGATTTTGCAAGGATGGCTTAGGTCAGTCTCTTTGCAAGGTGTGGGAAAAAATAAATAATTAAAATGACTTGGGAAATTAAAGAGCAACCTCAACAATGGCACGAGATGGAGGACAAGCCTACCGTTTTGGCCAAGGTGGGTATAACAAAAGAAATTTAAATGATTTGGAAATCAAAGAGCAACCCCACAACATTGGCACAAGTGGAGGACAAGCCTACCGTTTTGGCCAAGGTGGGTATAATAAAAGAAATGCAAGAAAATAAATCTAAATCTAGCCTTCACGATATTGCAAGGATGGCTTAGGCCAATCTCTTTGCAAGGTGTGGACAATGTTTCCTAACTTATTTCAATATCAGATTTTTATATTTATTTGAGAGAAGGCAAGCCCAAGAGACTCTCTTGGGTTGCTTACAATATTTTAGAAGAAGAGGAATGAAGAGGGTTTTGGCACCCAAGCTTTAGAAAACTTCTTTGAGTGTTTTGGGGCCCAAAACAAGTAGCACACCTCTTGATTTTGTTGAAAATCTGCATAAAAATCAGCAAACTATGTTTGCTAGAAAATGCTACAAACACCAAGAATCTTGTTAATTTCTATTAGCACAATGAAACATAAATTTATATATAAAAAAAATCTGAATGTGAAATGGATTTTTAGAGGCTATTCTAGATCAAGAAATGCTCATGAATGAGAAGGAAATGGTGGATACAAGAAAAGAAAGAATAATAGGAGCCTTGGATGGTTGAATGAGTGAGTTTCCCACTTTGAAAATCACTCCTCCAATCCTTTAGTGACCTGCAAATAAGTATATTTTTTGCTACACAAGACACAAGGAAGTGAGAGCATCTAAAATACTTGTAAAATACTTTGCTTGACTTGAAAGAAACTATCACAAAACTAATAGTAATACTACTACTAATTATTTCCAAGCAAAATACTTTGCTTGGGTCTCCAAGTTAAACTAGTGAAAGAAAAAAAAATACAAGAATGAAATGCACCAATATCACTTCACACGAACACCCTGAAGAGCACCAAGAAGACTCCCAATGCACACCATATATCCTCCAAAGCTTCCTTTATTATTCCAAAATGTTGCTACAAATACTTGTAGCAAGATTTACAATGAAAGAATGGGAGAGAGAGGGAGAAAAATGGGAGAAATTTGGCATAGTAAACTTGCTCTGAGAATAGATGAAAAAATGAGGAGGGGAAGCATTCTTTTATAGTTGAGGGAGAGGGAAGACCCCTCTTGGATGAGCTCCAAGTGTCACACATCCAAGGGAGGGGGGTCATCTCAAGGGGGTGCACTTTTAGGGTTTTAGTCATGGTGAGGGTGTGAGGGATGAGTGGGGAAGGGGGAAAACACCTTTCCCACTCATCAAATATGAAGCTAGGGTCAAAGGGAGGTACACCTAAAGTTTTGGGTAGCCTCTTGCTTTATTTTTTATTTCCCATGTTTTCATGAGCAAGGGGGGTGCTCCTCTTCTTAGGGAGTGACCACTTGAGGTTGTTGGCTTAGTAAGGGGGGTTCTTCTAAGTGGAAAATCACTTTCCCAACTTAGGAAATACATTAGGAATCCTTTTCCCACTCTCTCCCATGACTTTAGTCACTTTTACAAAATTTGGCTATTTTAATTTAGCCAATTATTTGCTGATTTTTGACTGACTTGGACTCCTCATGGACAATGACCTAGAAAAACTTGTCCAATTGAGCTGAAACTTGGTCCATGGGTGTAGGGGGTCATAACTCATTTGATTTGAGTACTCATACCCCTATACAAAATCCCCAAGGACCACCTTTTTACATTTTACATAAAAATAATTAAAAATTCCCAGTTTGTGGAAATTTTAATTATTTAAAAAATCCTATCAAAACTTAACGGAATTCCGCAATACTGTAGGAGATGTTTAGCATGGTCATTTACAACACTTCCAAACCTTAGTCATCCATTGGGCTCGATCATTAGAACACCTTTCACCACTTTGGAGGATTTATGTGAGTGAAAAACTCGAGGATAATTGAAATTGCAGCTAAGCAAGATTAATTACCTGAGAAAAAAAAAACACTCGATGAAAGGACTTCCCTAATTATAAAGTCCCAGGTAACTAGACAAAAATTTACTCATGCTAGCATATTACATTATTATCCCACGCAGGGGAGCGGAAATTCCGAGTACATAGAAAGACGTGCCGTGAGCAAAATTTGCCCTGCTGAGCCAAAAGTCTTCAAACTGGTTGTACCACTAGGTACATATCTTCATGGCACATGACGTTGACCCCCTAGTCAAAATAGGTGGTCAACACCACCTAAACATGTGCATTAAAACTAATTCATCAAATTAAACAAGTGCTCAAAGACCCTATGCAATTTTCCAAGTTTAGGTATGGGAGGGTTGTCAAGGTGACCTATTGGGTGAGTCGTTCCTTAAGTCAAGGAGTGTTTCCTTGGTGGACCCCTCTCAAAGTCATGTGGAGAAGATGAAGTGGATGGGGGTAATAATTTTGGGCATGGGGTTCATGACACACAAGGGTTCATATTGTTTCATTTATGGGTGCCTTTGTAGAGGGTGTGTTGCACCTTCGTTTTCAATGCAACCTTTTTTCCAAGCCCATTTATTTTCCATTAATTAATTAAAGTCCATAACAATTGGGTACTCCAAAAGGGTAATATATGACTTGGGAGGCAATACCACATTGTCATTTGAAGGGAGAGGTACACAAAGTGCCATGGGGGTAAAGCAAAGGTTGTAACACACTTGCGTAGATCCCTCAACAAGTGGGACGTCTATATAATATGAATTTGTTTCTTGTAGGTCTTTGATATTTTAGGAGAAACAATTCATCGTTCTCAAGACCTCCTTGGGAGAGCATCTGGAAGGTTATAGTTTTGGCTTTTATCTTTTGCTAGCTACATTTCCTTTGGGCCTTCAGCCCCTTCTTCCCATGAAATGAGGTACAATCCCTTCTTGGGTCAATACACCTGAAAATCCCAAAAGACAAGGAAAAGAAAAAGGATGAAGTGTGAAAAATGATAATTATGATCGAGAATGGCACGATGACTGGTCAAGGGGATCTCCCAGTAGTAAACCCATCCCTAAGGGTGACCACTTACGAGGGCACAATGTCAACCACCAAGGTGAAACATGTCAAAGAGCATAATTTCCAAGTAGATGTTCTATAATCAAAAGCATCTTTAAATGCAACATACTCAAATGCCTCAAGTATTAAAGTGACTCTTATCACAATACTTGACTTGTACCTCATGGAGCAAGACTCGTTGTCTTCCGGAAGCAAGCTGATGTGGTGAATGCCATTGTGACGAATCCAGGATGCGTGGTGGTGAAGTGGGTCTCTGTCTATGCATGTGGACGTTGTTAGTCATCTGTCTCTCGGTACTCCATATCTGCAACCTGAGGGCCTCAAGACATGATCTCCTTAGTTATCCCTAGAAATTGGGGATAACAAGGAGTATAAATTTTAAGGTTTTGCTTTAGTTTGAGACATGTTCTCTAGCCCCAAGTTAACAAGGGATATGACTCCCTACTTTGACTTGAGAGGCAATGCTTCTAGCATCGGTTCTACCACATATCATCCGAGATGTCCCTCATGGACTCTATCATCCAACCTATAGTGCTTTACAGACATAAAGATTGGGGCTATGGTCATTGGAGTTGGTTTGGACAACGATCAAGCATTTTTAGATCCTTATCAACGGCATCATCAGATACAGGCAGATAGTTCCCCAACCTATCATTTAGGCAGAGTTCAAAGCATGCCCTTTTTGTTTGGAGACTATGTCCAATCTTGTTTCGCTTCTACATTGCATTTGAAGCCTCGCTGGCTTGGTTGCTAGTTAAGATTGATACTCATAACTTGCATATTGTTCTTCAGATTCCATTGCTTTAGCCCCCTTGGTGCACTCGTTGTCAGTTCTCAAGGATTATGGGCCTTCTAGATTTAGTGGGGATTTTGATGGACAAAGCCCCACCCCTTGTGTTCACATACTCGCTAGATGCACATGGCCAACTATTTCCTACCAGATAGGCACTAAAGTTCATAGTGATCAGTTTTGCTTTTGGTGTGAATGTTTCCTCATAATTAGTACCTTCTTGTTGTACATAACCTTTAGCAATTAACCTTGCCTTCTGTTTATCTATGCTACCATATTGGTTCCTTATTGTTAGCTTTTCTTCCATTGAAGACTACCATGATAACTTCACCTCTATGTTTTACACTTGCTATTGCCTACTTATATTGGATTGCTCAGGGACTTGCTATTCAGTTGTATTCTTTTATGATTCTTGCAATTTGTGGAGAAAACAATTTTTAAGATACTGGATAGGATTCCACCCACTGTACTATCTGTATCATTTCTTAAAAATTTAATTACATTTTATTAGTAAGAACCTTAGGTGCAGCTTTGGATTTCAGCGTATGTATTTTGATTTCGTACCTTGACAGTTGTCTATCTATCTTGTTATATTCTGAATGCAGTATGATCCTCCACAAGACCCTAATGTATTTGTACATAGGGTTGGGCGAACAGCACGCATGGGAAGATCTGGGAATGCACTTGCTTTCCTCCTACCTAAGGTTGGATTCTTAGCTCTAGAATTAATAGATTATTTTTTTTCTTATGCACATGCTAGCATAATTTTGAATGGTCATGAAGATTCTGTTGTGAATTGCAGGAAGATGCTTATGTGGAGTTTTTACGTATTCGCAAGATCCCTCTTCAAGAGAAAAATTCTTCGGTGACCACTTCTGACATTATTCCACAGGTTTGATACAATTGAATTATTTCTTTATTATATATGGTATGAAATACTGTTCTATGACGAACAACATAACTTGATATGAACAAAATGGTGTGGAATTTTCATTTGCATCACATTGATGGTTCGGTAGAGAAGCTTTCTGATTCAGTCTTTTTGTAGCATGTCTATCACTTCCTCTAAATATCATTGAAGGCATAAGAGAGCGGATGTTAAAAACTTCAAATTAGAAAGAGAAAAACAGAGACTCAACTTTTAGTTCCGACTATGCAAGCACTTTTGAGATTTTATTCATGTTTTTAATATGAGTTGAGCTATTCTTTATAGTCCGTTTTCTTTAGCTGATGCTTCTTATGGATATAATCAGACTTACTTACATGTTGTATTGCGTAGTAGAGATCTGATGGCAAATCTTGGAGTCTCACACAGTCATAGTGGCTTTATGTTTCAATATAATTTCAGTGCAAGAGAATTCGAATTTGATTCGCCAGTTATCCTAAACAGACATTTATATTACCTTGTTTAAATTCCCAATTCTCTTTGTTATAGTGAAATTCTTTTCCTCACCCTGCATCATTCTATGAAACTCTATCTCTTGTTTTGATATAAGAACTTAATTAATAGGATTTTTTAAATCTTGCCAATTAAGTATGTTGCAGCTGTGTCTTCTACCAGAAGTAATATAATAGTGTTGTTTACCATGACTAGAATATGATCAATAGGATTTCTGCGGGAAGAGTTATTTTCAGAAGTATTCTGAGAAACCACAGTATTACCGTTTGTTTGTCGACGTTTCAGATCCATATTAGGATCCGTCTTCAAGACATAAAGCCTTATTGATCAGGATTTATGTCCTGAAGATGGATCCTGATATGGATCCAAAACGTCGACAAACAAATGGTAATACTGTGGTTTCTCTGAATACTTCTGAAAACGACTAGAATAGTTTGAACTCAATGAACTTGTTCAAATATCTTTTCAATTATTTGAACCTTTGTTGCTTCCCTTATACACACTTGCAAACGTGACCTAAGTCCTGCTCACTTAGTGTGTCCTTGGAGGCATAATGCCTAGGTTCAAAGCCCACGCTATCACTTTGACTTGAACCTCTTCCGTCTAGGCTCACTCCTAGGGAAGCCAAGGGGGGTAGACACTAGTTTCTAGATGAGATTAAACTTTAAGTTCTAGGAGTTGGTTTTAATTAGTTTAAGGTTGGGGGAAAATCTAGCCTATGATGCAGAGGCAACAATGCAAGGTGCAACAATATAAGATGACAATCAACCCTTTTCCTAGGACAACTAAGACTAGTGCCTAAGATTGGGCAAGGGGTCAACTAAAGTGTGAGGGGTTTTAGATTACACAAAAGTTACAAAGATTATAACAAGATTAGATACAAAGGTACAATAAAGAATATCTCAAGGTTACAACAAAGTTATACCAAACAAAAGATATAATAGATACAAGATATAACACACTAACTAACAATTGCTTGTATGTGCAGGAATTTAGAGATATTCAAAGGATGCATTCATCAACACCACAAGCCTAGCATGCTCACAATAGAGTGTCTCCTCAAAGGCATGCACTACTCTATTGGATATCTTTCAATGGGCAACAAAATCACTCAAGACCCAACAAGACAATGCCTCCAAGGGATGCACAACTTCTTGAGGGATCACACCAAAGATAAACACACCAATTTACTGAAAAAGGAAATGCTTGAAAGGGAAAATGTCCAAGAGCACAAATTATGATTACTTAGTGTTTAATCCACAACATAAAGATAAGCTTGCATGGAAATGTAGATGTAAGATGAAGTGCTTGCAAGTGTAAATGTAGATCACAAAAGAAATATCAAAATAATGCCCAAAGTGGAAGTGGGTTAAGGATTGATTAAGTTTATTAAGTGAGGTTTCAATCCTAGCTAAGTGTCAACCCAATACTCCCCCCGCTTGTACCAAGTAACTGTTGGGTGCTCAAGAAGTATGGCAAAAAGGCCTACCCTAGCTCCACAGTTCAGCTCAAGGGAAAAGAGTACTCTCAGAAAGGACGTTGAGCGCCACGAGACCGTCCCCGGCCTATCACCTTCCGTTGCTTTCTCTAGTCCTCGTTTAAATGACAAAGTTGGGTCAATAGAGGTGTCCTATTAAGTCTAGTTTATTGTTATGCCTATGGACTAAGTGAATTTGAGTTTTTAGGTATCTAAAAATAAGTTTTACTTGCCCAAAAAGTGTGAAAATGTGCCAAAACCGAAATGTTCAAGTTGCCAAAATGAAGTTCTAAACCATGAAGTTATCACTTGCAAAGCATGTAAAGAATTTGAAGGAAATGCTAAAATGAAACTAGATTGCTTTACACCATAAACATGCCCATATTTGCTTGCAAACTTAAAAGATGAGTGCTTAAGAATCAAAAACTTGCAAGTAAGGAAATATCAAAGAACAAGATTAATTCTATGCCTCCATGGGCTTAAACTATCATTTAGTTGTGTGAGATCTAATACTAGATGATTTTAATCCATTAGGCACATCATAGAAAATAAACAACTAAGCTAGCCATACTATATTGGGGGTTGGCTAGGCCAACTTCACATCCAAGGTGTAAGCAATAAAGAAGCAAAACTTGAAATAAAACACAAGAGATAAAAACCACTCACAATGACACAAGGTGGAGGCAAACCTTCCTATTTTGTGCCAAAGGGGGTTGGAAATAAAACAACTAAACTAAAGCAATCCTAGCCACACAACCTTGTCCTAATGACAAGTGGGGCAAAAAATAAAGAATGCAGAAAATTAAATATACACCCTAGCCTTAYGATTTTGGGTGTTGGCTTTGCCAAACTTACACCAAGATGTAGGCACTAGCGATATTTACAATAACAGAAAATGAAAAGAGAAGGAAGCCACTTGGGGACCCCCTTTGGGCTTGCTTACAATGCTTAGGAAGATTAGGAAAAGATGGAGGGTTGTTACCCAATCAAAAGGAGGGTCCTTGGAGTGTGTTGTGACTGAAAATGGGCAGCATAACCCCTTAACCTGGCGAGAACCTGCAAAAACCAGCAAGCTATTGTTTGCTGGAAATGCTGCAACACACCCAAAAAAGTTAAGAAAATTTCTGTTTTTCAACAGAAATTTTCTGCATACAAATATCAGAAAATTATATGAATGTATTGACCTATCTAAGAGTGTTGGCAACCAAAATCTGAAGTATGTATATAACAAAAAATGAAAAGGGAAAAGCTATGAAGTTTTAGTAAGCTATGAGGGTAACTTCTTGCTTGAAGCTATCCCAACAAAGCCCTCGAGACAACCTGCAACTTTGAAACACAATGTGAGATAAGAGTAGATATGGGTTGCATAAACAAACAACATAAACTAATTTATATCATTAGCTATCCAACACATTTAGGTCAACAACTACACTATTGCTAAATTTATCTAAGCAAACTAATTTACCCAAGAAAACTACTCAATATTCCACAAAATATCCAAAAGAACAAAGTCACCTCATATGAATGGAACACCAAGACACAATCTTGTACTCCAAGATCCTCCAAAGCCTTTCTTATTATCAAAGGGAGAGGTTGCAACAACTAATTGCTCCAAGCTCCCCAAGAGCACAATGGAATGAGAGCAAGATGAAAAATGAGAGAGAGAGATGGGGCAAGAAAATGGTAGCATAACAGTACTCAAGAGATGGTGAGGAAAAGAGTGAGGGAGGGGTTCTATTTATACCATGAAAGGCAAAGTGACCCCTCTTGGGTCATTGGCAAGTGTCACAACCCAAGCCAAAATGGAGATCTCAAGGAGGGAGGGCGCAACTTTAGGGTTGGCACATGGAGGGATGAGGTGGAGGTGGAGGTGAGTTGGAGTGGGTGGGACACACTCTAGAGGTGACGTGGGAGGTCTAGGAGGGTGCACATGTGGAGAGAGGGGCCCACACACTAAGCAAAAGCAAGTTACAACGTTTTCTCATGGAGAGGGGGCACAAATTCCTCTAGGGGCATGAGGGTATGAGTGAGTGTGTAGGTGAGGGGGTGTAGAAAGGTTGGGTAGGTTAGGAAAGGTCTTACTCATCATCTTCCACCTTTACTTTAATCCATTTGCTCAAAAATTACAAAAAATGACATTTTTCCTATGTCATGACTTAGCAATTAAAATTGTTGTTTTGACTAACTAAGACTCCCTATGGACAAACACCTATCAAAAGTTGTTTGACTAAGATGAAACTTGGTCCAAGGGTGTAGGGGGTCTCATTCCATTTCTTTTGAGTACAAATATCCCTAGCTAAAGCCCAAGGACCCAGTTTTTACAATATTTATAAAAAATTAATTAATTAAATTACCTAACCTTAGGCAATTTTAATTAATTAAAAAAAACCTATCTAGACTCTACGGAATTCCGCGAAACTTTTTGAGATGTCATACATGATTATTTACATCATTCCTAAACACTAGCTATTAGATGATGAATCCATTAGAACGCTTTTCACCACTTTGGAAGAATTATTTGTGGGAGTGAAAAACTCAAGGGAAATTAATAAGGCTGGTTAGGCCAAATCAATAACCTGAGGAAAAAAAAAACTTAGTGAAAGGAACTCTCCTAATGAAGAAATCCTAAGGTAACTGACCGAACTATGATTCATGCAGACCTATTACATTATTATCCCACGTAGGGGAGCAGACATTCCAATTACAAAAATATGTGCTGGAGGCAAAATTTGCCCTGTAGAACCAAATAGTCTCTGACTTGGTAGAATCTGATGATGCATATATTCATGGTACATGGAGTTGACCCCCTAGTTGAATAGGTGGTCAAAAACCCCTATGCCTTTGTGGTGCATATCTTCCTTGTAAGCAGTGTTAAATTTTGAGCTTGATTTCTTATGCAGATTATTTCTTTGAATTCTTCAACACTTTGATTCCAACGTAATACATTTCAACAATATATAATCATAACTGAATAGCAATAATCATGTAGATACGTAAGCATGCACATCAACAACACATATACCCTAGGGAAACTCTGTACAGGGAGAAAACCCCCAGCAAATGATATTCCTTTATTGCATTAATATTGTAAGATCACTTACAAACATCCACCATGAAAACTCTGCTCTTAAAGAGCTTGCCAAGTTGACTCTAACCATCAGAGACCTAAGAGACCTTGCTGATATAGATGTATCCTAGTTGCTTTCAAAGACTGAGATATATCAGCTCTGATATGGGCTGTTGAAACTGCCTCTAATTCACTGATATGCGCCTCTATATGCTGCCTCTAAATGCTGATCTACAACACTGATATGCGCCTATGATATGTTGATATGCAACACTGATATGTGCCTCTATTATGCTGATATGCAACACTGATATGTGCCTCTATTATGCTGATCTACAACACAAATATGCACCTCTGATATGATTATATGCAACAATGATATGCACCTCTATTATGCTGATATGCACCATTGATATGTGCCTCTATTATGCTGATCTACAACACCGATATGCGCCTCTGATATGCTGATATGCAACATTGATATACGCCTCTATTATGCTGATCTACAACACAGATATGCGCCTCTGATATGCTGATATACAACACTGATATGCACCTTTATTATGCTGATCTACAACACCGATATGCGCCTCTGATATGCTGATATGCAACACTGATACGCTGCCTCTATATGCTGATCTACAATACTGTTTGCTGCCTCTATATGCGCCTCTACAACATTGGTATGCTGCCTCTATATGCGCCTCTGTATAGCAGCCTTTAATGGATTGATATTCGCCTCTGTATAGTAGCCTTTAATGCTTCACCTTTACCCTGCATAGCAATTGTGTGGAGGAGAGGGGATTGACCTTTGCTTATAAAAGAATGGAGGAGAATTGGAGAGGGCTCGAAATAGAGGTGTGAAAGCATGCTTTGACTTAACTCAACATTACACTTTAGTTCGAAAATAGAATTAGACTTGAGATTTCAGTTACAACTCAACATTACACTTTAGTTTGAAAATAGAACTAGACTTGAGACTTCAGTTACAACTTAGCATCACACTTTAGTTTGAAAATAGAATTAGACTTTAGACTTCAGTTACAACTCAACATTATACTTTAGTTTGAAAATAGAACTAGACTTGAGACTTCAGTTACAACTCAACATTATCCTTTAGTTCGAAAATAGAACTAGACTTGAGACTTTAGTTACAACTGAACTCTTTACAAGGAAATTCAAATTTCTCTTCATTGTGGATAATGTTACACGTGCCAATGCACTAGATCAATACATTTATATCATTTGCAATATTAGGAATATCGTTTGTTTCTAGCTCATAGGAATTTTATATTCAACCTAACTTTTTTTAGATACCTTGACTTTTGCTCATGGCTCACAAGGCTTGACTAGGCTCACAAAGGTTGTATGTTCCCCTTGAATTTTTCACTAGTCTGTCTATGCTCACAAAGGTTGTATGTTCCCCCTGACTTTTGCACCTACACTGTCTATGCTCACAGAGGCTGTATGCTCCCCTTGACTTTTGCATTAGACTTACATAGCATCTCGTTCGTCTTGACTTTTGGTTTGACTCACAAAGGTTGTACGTCCCCCCTGGCTTTTGTCAATACCTCACAAGACTGGTTGATTCTCCAAATCTCCCTAGCTAGCCTCAGGGTGGCCCATATGGCCTGTCATTGGAGAATGACTGTCGATGCTGCCAAATTTAACACTCTCAACGAGGGAGTCATTCTCAGCCATAGAAATCTTGCCTTTCAGCTGCACACACTGTCTCAAGGTAAGAGGCTTGGTCAAGATATTAGCTACCTGCTCGCTCGTGGCTATGTACTGTAACTTTACAGTTTTTCTCTGGACCAAGTCTTGGATGTAGTGGTACTTCATGTCAATATGTTTTGACCTGTCGTGAAATACTGGGTTCTTTGTCAATTTTATGCAACTTTGATTATCATAGTGAACCATCGTCGTCTCGAGCTTGTCACCAAACAACCCATAAACCAATTTTCTTAGCCATACTGCTTCCTTGCTAGCATCACTTGCTACAATGTACTCAGCCTCTGCTGTACTTTGTGTTGAAATATTGTAACTGCAAAGAGTATTCTATTTATTATTAATGTATTATTCATTAGATCAATCCCCTTTTGTGGATTGATTATGTCGGGCATTGTAAATGACCAAATCCCCTTTTGTGGATTGGTCAAACCCTAATTGTAATAACCAAAATGAGACGTTTCCCCCCAGAATTAATTAAGGTGGTTCTAACCACCCAGAAAGAGAAGTCGGCCCTGCCAGTCAAAAGACACTTCATTTTAGCTCCTACCAGATTGTATAAATAAAGGGGGCTAGTGCCTCATTTGTTCACTCACTCACTTGATCATCAGAGCACAAGTTTGGAGCTGCAGTTGGGGAAGAAGGAAGAGAGAGAGAGGCACATTACTTGGAGAGGACTTTCTGTASTGTTTGGTTTATTCTCTTGGCATTGTATTGGCTATCTATATTAAGGAAGTTTTTGCTGGGTTTTCTCCCCATGAGGGTTTCATAGGATAAATGATGTGTCTCTTGTGATTGTGTATTTCTCAGTGATCCTATCTATGCTATGGTTATCTAGTGAATTGAAAAGAAACTTAATAATAGCTTAAACTCTAACACTCTGTGCAATGGACCCCTGTTTCTTGCTTGACCAAGAGATCATAGTGGATTCTAAACTGAAGTAGTATCTAGAAGTACTCTTCCGATCCACTGGGCTTCCTGCCCAGTCATCATCTGCATACCCATGCAGAAATAAACCACCACTGGATGTGTATCTCAGACCATAGGTAATGGTCCCTCTGAGCTATCTCAATATGTGCTTTGCTTCCACCTAGTGTCTTTGTCTCGGTTCAGTCATGAACTGACTCATTGCAATCACTGCATAGCATATATCTGGCTTGGTGTGGATCATGTACATCAATGATCCAATCGACTGCCTATACATGGTTGGATCCACCAAATCTGAACATGTATGAAAATCATGCAGCTTCCTCAGGTTGGTAACCATTGGAGTAGACATGGATTTGCAATCCATCATACCAAACCTCTTTAGTACATCCACTGTGTATTTTCCTTGTGCCAAAAATATCTCGCCCTGTCTTTGCCACACTTCCAATCCTAGGAAGTAATGCATCAAGCCTAAGTTTTTCATCTTGAATTTTGAGGTTAGCTCCCTCTTACACTAGGCTATTAGCCCTTCATCTCCTGTTAGAAAGAGATCATCAACATACAAGATTAGTATAACAGGTTGATTACCTCTTACCTTGAAGTACAAATTTGCATCAACATCACTTTTCTGAAAGCCCAGGATTTTGAGAAAGCCATCAATCTTGTCATACCAAACTCTGGGAGCTTGCTTAAGACCATACACGGCCTTCCTTAGTTTGCATACATGAGTGCCTTTGTTATGCAATACAAAACCATCTGGTTGTTCCACAAAGACCCCCTCTTCAATCTTTCCATTCAAAAATGTTGTTTTTACATCCATCTGATGTAGCTTCCAACCAAGAATTGAAGCTAATGCAATAATAGTTCGAATGGAGGTATACTTGGCTACAGGGGAAAAAGTCTCTTCGTAGTCGATTCCTTCTTTCTAAGTGAAGCCTCTGGCTACAAATATTGCTTTGAACTTTTCCACACTCCCATCAGCTGCATGTTTGATCTTATAGATCCATTTGGAAGAGACCACTAATTTGTCCTTTGGCCTTGACACAATGTCCCAGACATTGTTCTTTAGAATTGACTTGTATTCCTCAAGCACGACATCCTTCCATACTTGTAATTTATCTGCTTCTTCAAATGAAGAAGGTTCGACATCACTGATGCTGCTCATCAGTGCAACATAGCCTCCAAACCTATGAGGCATCCTACTTTCCCTGAAATTTCCTTTGGGAGCAGCTATCCTTTCTGCTTCCTGCACTGTTTCTTTAAACCACCCTGGCTTCCTTTTAGCTGGAGATTCTGCAAGAGTTCTTTCTAACTCTTCAACAGGTTCTAGGGGCTCATTACTTGGCCCTTCATGAGGTTCCTCCCTCTGATCATCTGACTCTTCATTTTTAGAAGAGGGTGAAGTTGGCTGAACTGCTTCTGATTCCTGCTGAAGCTCTCTGGATTTCTTGAATGCGGCTTCCTCATGGAAAGTCACATCTCTGCTTACCTCTATTTGTCTCTGACATGGTACATATATCCTATAAGCTTTGGAGTTCTTGCATGAGGGTTCTATCTTTGTCCTCTTTTTCTTAGGGACATGAATATACAAAGGACACCCAAATATCCTTAGATGCCCTACTTTAGGTTTGATCCCTGAGAAGACCTCTTCAGGAGTCTTGTCCTTCAAGATAGCATGTGGACACCTGTTCTGAATATACACGGCAGTGGAGGTAGCTTCTGTCCATAAAGAATTTGACAGATCCTGGTCAAACATCATTGCTTTCGCTGCCTCACAAATTGTCCTGTTTTTCCTCTCAGCAACTCCATTTTGCTAAGGGTTATATGGCACGGTCAACTGTCTCTTGATTCCCGCTGACTTGCAGGAATCCTCAAACTGGAGAGATTCAAACTCTCTTCCATTGTCTGTTCTAAGGGTTCTGATGTGTTTCCCTATCTGCTTTTCAATAAAGGATTTATACTCTTTAAATTTATGAAATGTGTCACTTTTAGCCTTACGGAAATATATCCAACATTTTCTTGAGTAATCATTAATAAAAATGACATAATACAAACAACCACTGAGAGAGGGAGATGACATGAGACCACATACATCAGAATGAACCAGATCTAAGATGCCATGAGCTCTGCTGTCACTACTAGGAAATGCTTTCTTTATATTTTTACCTAGCATGCATCCTTTACAAATTTCATTTTTACTAAGAGAAATAGAGGGCATGCCACATACCATATTCTGCAGATCTGGAAGTGCTTTGTAATGAAGATGTCCAAGTCTTCTATGCCACAATTCGCTGGAGCTAGTCGCATCATGAGCCAATGCCTGAACTGACTGTCCTGTCACGACGTACAATCCTTCTCTGCGTATCCCAATGGGTTCTGTTGTATTCAAATGGCTACCTTTAGCCCATAGTAGTGCGTTCCTGTCCTTGAAGATCACCCAATATCCCTTGTCCTCAAAGGTTGCAACTGATAGAAGATTCTTCTTGAGCCCTGAAACATATAATACTTCATCAACATGAAGTCTAGCCCCAGATTCCAATCTGAAGGAGATAGAGCCTACTCCCTCTATCTTGTAAAATTTGTCATCCCCAAGCTCAACCTGCTCTACAAAAGATTTTGTCTTGAAATTTGAGAGGATCTCCATGTACCCTGTCGTGTGCTTTGATGCACCATTGTCTACTAACCAAGTTTTCGGCCTCGTGAAAACTGAATTGGATAAGGCAGAAACCATGTTATATTCTTTTCTAATCTCTCTCTCTTTAGGAGGACTTTTTTGTTTTCTTTTGGATTCATCATCCTCAGCAGTTGAGGCATGATGTTTCCCTTTCCTTGGATTTTTCTTCCTAAACCAACAGTCTTTAGCAAAATGACCCAACTTATTACAACTAAAGCATTTAATCTTAGATGTATCAATACTTTTGCCTTTGAACATACCTTTGGTGTTTGACTTACTCTGAGAGCCTTTCTGGAAAGTGACTTTCTTCTTTCCCTTGAATCTTGATGCTAATGCTGAATGCTCTTCTTTGGTTGGCTTGCTCTTGGTAGCAGTGCGAGTCTCCTCTTGGAGACAATCATGCCATAACCTCTCAAACGTGGGACGAATCTCTCTCCCACTTACACTGGAGAAGAAGGTTTCCCATGTAGAAGGAAGACCATCAAATATGGCTTGCACTAAATCATCATTGTCCACTGTGACCCCTGTGACCAAAAGTTGATCTCTGATCTGGGCTATCCTGGAACAAAAAGATGCTACTAATTCACCTTTCTCCATTTTCAAATACTTAAGCTTGTGCTTAAGTGTCCTCTTCTGACTTGGAGCCCGTTTCTCATACAGATTCACCAAGGTATCCATACAGTCCTTAGTAGTCATTAACGAAGTCATTGCTGACATTATACTGTCTTTGACTGAGTCAAAGATGATTCGCTTGGCCTTTGCTTGACTCTTCCTGAAGGCCACTCATCTGGCATTAGTGGTGGGTTCCGCCACCACTGTTGTCACATACTACTCAAGATCATGCTCCTGCAAAATATTTGTTATCCGGAGCTTCCACACATTGAAGTTGGCAGCTCCTTCGAGCCTATCCTTGGCCCTCACTGAAACGCTGGATACCATGGACCTCACACTGGAAACTTAATCAAGCTTGCTTGGATCTGTGTATACCTTCTACTGCACTTCAAGAAGCTTGACACATCTTAAGCTTTGATACCATGTTAAATTTTGAGCTTGATTTCTTATGCGGATTATTTCTTTGAATTCTTCAACACTTTGATTCCAGCTTAATACATTTCAACAATATAGAATCATAACTGAATAACAATAATCATGTAGATACGTAAGCATGCACATCAACAACACATATACCCCGGGGAAACCCTGTACAGGGAGGAAAACCCCAACAAACGATATTCCTTTATTGCATTAATAATGTAAGATCACTTACAAACATCCACCATGAAATCTCTGCTCTTAAAGAGATTGCCAAGTTGACTCTGACCTGACAGAGATCTAAGAGACCTTGCTGATCCTAGTTGCTTTCAAAGACTGAGATATATCAGCTCTGATATGGGCTGTTGAAACTGTCTCTAATTGACTGATATGCGCCTCTATATGCTTCCTCTAAATGCTGATCTACAACACTGATATGTGCCTCTGATATGCTGATATGTAGCACTGATATGCGCCTCTATTATGCTGATATGCAGCATTGATATGTGCCTCTATTATGCTGATCTACAACACAGATATGTGCCTCTATTATGCTGATATGCAGGACTGATATGTGCCTCTATTATGCTGATCTACAGCACAGATATGCGCCTCTGATATGCTGATATGCAGCACTGATATGTGCCTCTATTATGCTGATCTACAGCACATATATGCGCCTTTGATATGCTGATATGCAGCACTGATATACTGCCTCTATATGCTGATCTACAACACTGTTTGCTGCCTCTATATGCGCCTCTACAGCATTGGTATGCTGCCTCTATATGTGCTTCTGTATAGCAGCCTTTAATGGACTGATATTCGCCTCTGTATAGCAGCCTTTAATGCTTCACCTTTACCCTGCATAGCAATTGTGTGGAGGAGAGGGGATCGACCTCTGCTTATAAAGGAATGGAGGAGAAGTGGAGAGGGCTCGAAATAGAGGTGTGAGAGCATGCTTTGACTTAACTCAGCATTACAGTTTAGTTCGAAAATAGAACTAGACTTGAGACTTCAGTTACAACTCAGCATTACACTTTAGTTTGAAAATAGAACTAGGCCCATATGGCCTCTCATTGGAGAATGACTGTCGATGCTGCCAAATTTAACAAGCAGTATACCATGGTTTTTTGGAAGCCACTTTACTATGAATTGTTATTGTCTTGCCATTAGTTTTGTCATTGAGCTATGTACGAGTTCTGTCATTGAACTATGTACAATTATATTTTTCATTTTCCAAATGAATTGATTGCTGTGTCATGGATGTATTTAATTGAGTTTTATCTTTAGATCAGTCTAAACAAGTCATTATATCTGTGACTGTATCCTGTTTTGAACTGGACATTGCCAAAGCACTTTTCTTTGAGAGTTAAAATATGTAAGGAATGCCTGATTGAAATGTTTTGTTATAGGCTTCGTTTGGGTTTTCTCCCTTCAGGTATTCTATGTTTCTATGCAACTTCAGCAAAAAAGATATTTTTCACTGAAAATTATTAAGAAACCTTAGGTATATTTTTGTGTTGCAATGTCATTTTCTTCGCATACGTGATGTCAGAAATATCTGTGAACCTTTCTCGTTAGAATACTTTTTGCCTGTCAGTAAATTCTAAGTTTGCTAGTTGGTCACCACCTGCCTAATAATATGCCTATAGATACGTGCAGCTGCAAAGGAGGATCGAGATGTAATGGAGAAAGGATTGAAGGCTTTTGTGTCATTTATTCGTGCATACAAAGAGCACCATTGTTCCTATATCTTCAGGTATTTGTTATAGTAGTTTGCTGCATAGTCAGCTAGATACAAGATAGAAGAAGAGATAAATGGTATTCATATTTTAAGAGTGAACGATTTCTACAGGTGGAAAGAATTGGAGGCAGGGAAGCTAGCAATGGGTTGTGGTCTACTGCAGCTTCCATCTATGCCTGAGCTTAAGCGGCGTACTTTGTCAACTGATGGTTTTGTGCCTGTTGAAGGCATTGATCTGGGAGCGATCAAATATAAGTATGTTGATACATGTCATTTGTATGCTTTTAAAAAGGGTTTGCAAGTTGAAATTCATAGTAGCTAATTTTTTCCTGTTGAAATTCATGCAGAGATAAAGCTCGTGAGAAACAACGTCAAAAGAACCTGGCAAAGAAACAACAAACAAGAACTCATTGTGCAGAGAAAGTAGAACGACATAAGGTTGTGAGCAATGATGGTGGAGGGAAGAAATGCAGCAGACAGCGACGTGCTGTCCAAGCCATTGAAGATGAGGAGGAAATGGAACGGGATTATCATCTGCTTAAGAAGTTAAAGAAAGGAGTTATTAGTGAAAGAGAGTTTGCAAGAGCAACATATACCGAGGATTGTTTAGATGAGGATGTTGATGGGGATGAGCATGCAGATGATGATCTATCCCTGCCATCAACTTCAACTGATCAGATTCACGAACCGTCCTCAAATCTCCCTTTACAAGTCCAGACCGCTAAGGAAAACAGTCATCAAAGATCAAAACATTTGTCTTTGCATAAATCGGGAAGAAAGAAACAATCTATGTCTGTAAAGACAAGTGCAATTGCCAAAATTGGTAAACACCATTTGAAAGGTTCCTTTAATACATATATGTTGAAACAAAGAAAGGGTGGATCAAAGAAGAGAGGGCAGAGTAGGAGAAGAAGTTAAGATAATTTTGTTTCCTTCTTTCGTTAGGGTGGTGAAGTTTCTATTCATATCTATTTCTCTGAAAACTTGTTATCTCCTTATGAAGGCCCTTTATGTAATTGTTGCTCCAATGTCTTGTAAAAGTTGACAAACTAGAACATTAAAAAGGCCAAAGGTCAGAATATTGGTTGTTAGGTTCCAGGAATCTTGTGGTCTTTTACCGTTGTATTTTTCTATGTTGCACAAGTTTCCAGAATGGGGGATGGGGTGGTTACATGGATACAGGTTTCCGGAATGGCTAGAAGTCCCTCCCCAAATTTCCATGGAACAACAAAACTTTTGAACGGTTTGAAAATTCTTAAAAGAAAATAATGACCGTTCATGAGTCCATTTTGCTATTTCAAGTTTGCTATCTGATTTTAATATCTCACTTTCAAATTCGAACAAAACCTTGGATATTCAATAGTTATCGGTTCCATTTTCTGATTCTTTTTCATTTTAGTGCTTCTGTACAAAAAGTGATGGGCCATATTTTTATGTACATTTCTAGTTTGTGTGCTTCCCATACTTTGCTTTGTGATTATGCTTACATGGATTCCTTCATAGGTTGCAATTTATTTGCAATATTTAAAAAGTGCCTTGAAATACTAGCATGTACCATATCCAAAATGTCTCGTCTTTGCTTTGATTTAATCACAGTTATCTTAGTTATGGGATACATGGGGAACAAAAATGATCCTTTTGATATCCAAACACAATTCATTTAATTTCCATTAAAGAAACTTGCAGCTGAAATAGTAAATAGTGGGGAATATGTTACAAACAAAAGTGGGAGTCTAAGACATTAAAGAGGATTGAGGCTAGAATGCACAAAGTTGGTTGATAATGAACTAATAGAAGTTTTAGCAATTTACAAGAAGAGTTATACAATTTCATAGGAGCTGGAAATTGCAGGGAAATTGGACTAGATTTTTTTTTTTATACACAACCGCTTTAGTCCTTAGGTTGTACCCATCCTGTGTATTTGTGGTACCCACATCTTGATGATCTCTTTTACAAAGAAAAATATCATACTCTTATACCTGTACAAAAAGTTTTCATCGTTGTTCCTTATCTATTTTCGGACCCACACTTAATTGTACCCATTTAACATAGACATAATTCATTTTCTCTTGCTATCTGATTTTAATATCTAACTTTCAAATTCGAACAAAACCCTGGATATTCAATAATTATCGGTTCCATTCTCCGATTCTCTTTTTCATTTTACTGCTTCATTACAAAAAGTGATGGGCCATATTTTTATGTACATTTCTAGTTTGTGTGCTTCCCATACTTTGCTTTGTGATTATGCTTACAATGATTTCTTTATAGGTTGCAATTTTATTTGCAAAATTTAAAAAGTGCATTGAAACACTAGCATGTACCGTATCCAAAATGTCTCGTCTTTGCTTTGATTTAATCACAGTTATCTTAGTTATGGGATGCATGGGGCACAAAAATGATCCTTTTGATATCCAAACACAATCCTTTTAATCTCCATTAAAGAAAACTTGCAGCTGAAATAGCAAATAGTGGGGAATTTGTTACGAATAAAAGTGGGGACTCTAAGACATTAAAGAGGATTGAGGCTAGAATGCACAAAATTGGTTGATAAAGAACTAGTAGAAGTTTTAGCAATTTACAAGAAGAGTTTATACAATTTCATAGGAGCTGGAAATTGCAGGGAAATTGAAGTTGAATGTGTTTTATACACAACTGCTTTAGTGCCAAAAAGGTTGAAAACAATTTGACCATTTGGTGCTATAAATTATTTTTAATTTGTGAATAATTTCACTGGAGTTGGTAGTGGTGCTTGATGGGCTATTTTTTCTTGTTCTTCATTCAACCTTTTTATGAGAATTTGTGGTTTGAAAAAACCATATGATGTAATGCTATAATGATTTAAATAAAGGTATAATTGATGAAATATGTTAACTAATTTGTCTTATCACTCTGTGGTCTCAGGTGAACCCAATAATCCCATGGTCCTACTGACCCAAACACTCCGCCATAATGTGCATTTGGGTTTTTTACATATCAAATACATATTACACCTTAGCAATTCTTTCATAACCAAATTGTCTCTAAATTTTACAAATTTGACCCCACATTAAGCTTCTTGTATGGTCTTCGTATATGCAATGGATCAGCATTAGTTCTGAACTTTAAGTTTATTCATGAGCCAACTTTGTTCTGAATTTCACCAAGATGAATCAATTCCTGAATATAATGATGATGGTGCTCAATATGCTTCATCGTGGAATTACAATTGGATTATCAAACAAGTGTATAGTACTTTGTACTCTATCCCTGTCAAAGGTTTATTATACTAGTGGTTTTTTCAAGCAACTAACTTCACATTATGCTCCAACAACATATTCTTTTGTAGGTGACATTGCAACAGATAATTGCTTCTATGCGCTTGAAGAGAAAGTGAAAATCAACAATGAATCCATAATCAACAATGCACCCAACTCATCTAATTCACAAGACTAAATCAGCAATGCACCTAAGTCGTCTCATTCACAAGATTAACATTTTGACTATCATTTTATATGTTTATAACGTTCTTTTACTTGTAATACTCAAATATAAGCATCAGAATTATGCTTGATATGTCTCAACATGAGACATATATTTGTCGGAGATTAGTGTATGCAAATAATGTTATCGCTACTCTATGGTTCATATGATACCACAAACACAAATACTCTGATCTACTCACAAAATTGATATGGACACATAATTAAAATCATCCAACAATGTAAAAATACATGATGCCATCAACAATAAATAAATAATTATGTTCTTTTGCTAATCATTGCAAAAAAGATAACATGTCCAAATTTGCACATGCAATGTAACATAATATGTAGGGAAATTGATCAAATGAGCATTGTAAAACAAATGATGGCATCCATATAATAGAATTTGTCTACCAATCATTGCACAAAATATAATCATAATTTTAAAAGCAATTCCATCATTAGGTCATTATAGCTATATACTTTAAAAACAATAGGATACTTATGTCATTTTAGCTATATATTTTAAAAACATTTCCATGCCATCACTAAGTCATTATAGCCATATATGTTAAAAACAATGCCATCACTAGGTCATTATATATCCATATATGTTAAAAGGGAGATGATGAATATCATCAAAAAGTAAAAAAAGTGTGTAGAATAAACATGGGCCATATGACACATGGCAACAATGCTGGCAACTTGTGTAGTTAGAGTGCATTTGTGATGTTGGTGTTATAGCACGTGGTGCTTGCAGGGTAGTACCACCTGCTAGTGTATGATGTATGGTTGACTAATAGATTTTGTGTAGCATATTGTACTTTCAATGATATCTATCCTCACTTATTTTAAAAACAATCCCTATTATACTTAAGTCTATTCCAATCTACACAACAAAACAACCATTTCTCATGCAAATATAAAAACAAAGTTAGATATGCTTTTAAACATTCATGCACACATCAATCTTTCTTGCACAATGGCATGCCCTAGTCTTTTCTACTAGTAGTATTTAAAATAGATCTACAAAAAAGTTCGACTTGCCATAGTATAACAAGGTCACAAATATACTCAAATAGCATGATGGATGATTTGTACGTCAAAATATATAGTGCTATCAATATAACTCAATCATGTTGAGATTTTGTGGGTTGTTTGTGACCCCAATGTGAATAATCATGGTATAGTAGGCTCCCTTTTTGGTAAGAAAATCGCTTCTGATCATCTTGCTTTGTAAACTACATATGTCTCTCCCATTCAAGGAAACATCCTCAACAACACACTACACAGGTTTGTTGGTAGTTTACTAAGACCAAAATGATTTTGTGAACTTTTCACACAAAATACAAGTGTCACAACTTGTTCTTGCCCCTTGTGATGTTTGTGCATTGTTGCGTGAAGAGAAAAAATGATATGTTTAGTGGTTGGACTTACTATATGAAAACATTTTATCCTTTATTTTTTAGTAAAAGAACATATATACTTGGTGAGAACATAAAGATATATATTTTTTATATATACAAAAGATTAATGAGATGAGATACAAACTTGAACTAAAATCCCTTAGCACCATTAATTTATGTAATATTTATGTATTTTGAAGTATTTGTGCATGTTATACACACCATTGTAAGATTACTAGTTGTATTCATGTGAATTTGGGTCCCAAATAGTGTGACTTAGACTTATTGATCATGTATATATACTTGTGATTGAACAACTAAAGGCAATTGAGTGAGAGTCATGTATTACACTATATTATATGCTAGGTTGCTATATGACCTTTGAAAAAATTGCTTAGAATCAAACAAATACACAAATACTACATATATTTGGGTTTTTTGTGTGTGAGTTAGCATAGTTGTTTGCTTGTTATAGTTTAGTCCACTCAAATCTAGTTTATGATTATGGTTACGTTGTGTTTTCTAGTTTTTAATTTTCTTTATGATGTGTTTTCCATGATATATCTTGATTGAATGAAATATATCACATACAACATTGGTTCCATTCCCTAAAAAATATATTATACTACAATGGTTGGGTTTGTGTAGTTAATCACAGTGGTTAGCACCCTCAACGC
This sequence comes from Picea glauca, assembly GCA_000966675.3. Lineage (NCBI taxonomy): Eukaryota > Viridiplantae > Streptophyta > Pinopsida > Pinales > Pinaceae > Picea > Picea glauca. The sequence goes on from JZKD02S2012593.1 coordinate 133,978, forward strand.
TCTGCACTTTTCTCCTTGTCCCTTGAAACTAGGCATGACTGACACTAATGGTGAGATGAAGCTGGTCAACAATTTTTATGCATATTGAACTCTAATCTAGAGCCCAACTTCTCTTTGCAAGCATTGTTTCACAATTGCCCATTGTTGCACAATTCATATTTTGTTCTCTTCGATCTAGATAAGGATCCTAAATTTGTAGAGGATTTATAGGTGATTGTGGAAAGTTAGTAGTGATTTCTTTGATCATCCTATAAAGGACAATACAACTTTAGGTCAAGAGATTTCTAGTTCTTCTATGCTTGTATGGACCTTTGCAATCATTGTTTCAATAGCTCAAAAGACTAGTTTGGTACCCTTGTAGTTCTCTACACTCAATTTTGGTTCAAGTGTTACTCCAATAATGGATACTCCATTAATTTGCATCAACAATATTTACCTCTTACATGTCCCACCCTATGGTGGACAACCATATGAACAATGATCATATGATTACACTGCAAAATTAACTAGAGCTCATATCTCCTAGTATTGTGATAGATCAAATTAAAGATATTTTCAAGTGCACCCTATGGAAGCATGCTCTTCACTAGTAGGTATGCTTGCAACCTGCCCCTGCAAATTCCAGGAATTCAAGGACAAGTTTTTACAAGAATGGAGAAATATGGCACAACTATCCATTAACATTTCCATGCTTACACATATCCACTAGAAACAAGGTGACTCACTTTGTGATTTTGATCACAAACTTATAGAAGGTTTTGAGTGAAGTGGTATAGATATCCCAACAAATTAGTGTCTTTAGTGGCTACTCCTCTCTTCCCTGGACATGACTCATAGTGAACACCTTGGAACCAAACACTTAATAGGAAACTCTAAAAATGATTGTACAATGTTATGATGGTGCGATGGACACTATTGCGACAATTATTGAACCATTTTTTGACACCGAGTAACAACTACAACAAGAAGTTATCCAACTCACAACCTAGAATCTAGAGGAGACATTTTGTTAGTATTGCAACTAGAATCACTTACGAGAAGAATTCTCTTGTAGAACCTAAACCCTTTGTGCTCTAATTCATGATTTGATAACCAAGACATGGTCCAAAATTGCCTAATAATTTTTGCTTCATTCACAATACTTGGAGACATAATCAAAATAACTATTTTTCTCTGGTTGTGACACAAGCATGCATAATCTCAATTGAAATAATTGCACTAAACCTTTTTGTCCTACTTTAGTTTCTACCTGTGTCACTTAGCCCTATTCAATTAAATCCTATGCAACAAACTACCCTAAACATCATGCCTCTCATGCAACCCATTTCCCTTCGTAAGTTCACCACGCTACCTCAATATAGATCCCCTGGACAACACCTTGGACATGGGTATCATTATGTTTCCCCACTAGATTGGGCCAATATATACACAGTGTAGGCACAATTTCATAATCAAGCTAAAAAACAAAACAATAACCAAAATCAAGGTAGAAGAAAAATGCACTATTTATTGTTGTATGTGGGGACACATTATAGCTAGTTTTCCATTTAAGTATGTTGATCAAACTATGTACATATTCCATGGACTTTCAACTGCCAAAAATCACAAACATGAATTATATCAATGTGATACCTAAAATATACCACTAATTAGTCAATGGAATTATGGGGAACGCATCTACATGGTTGTCAATAACACACATTATTAAGGTAATGAGAACATCTAGGTTAAATCTCCTATCGTTGCTACACCTATTGTGCCATTGGACCCCTAAGGTAAGGGTAAGAAAATGCTATTATGGAAAATACTAAATTAGGAAAAATATTGAATATTGTAAATGAAGCTAGTAAGATCTCTTTACACTATGTGGATGGCACATCAACTCCACATGATTCCTTTGTCAAACATTATAGAAGAAATTCAAGAAGACATAGGTTATGAATAAGATCAATCTTGCACATTGTAAACTATACAGCAATTAGATATAATTCAACATCTCACATGTGTTGTCACTGAAATGGAGATAGACTGTCCATCCCTCATAGATGATTGACATCTTGACCTCATTATATGAGCTCAATGTGAAGAAGGATATCATTCCCTACACCTAGTTACCTAGTGATCTGCTGCATTATGAAGTCAAGCACATAGATTTTAGTTTTGTGCAATGCACTTCTAGTACATCCTGCCACAGTAGATTAGGGAACCAACACAAACATCATTACTAGATCCTTTTGGAAATAAATTAGATGTAGTCTGCAAGCCAATCTTGAATGATTTTTTAATAGGGTTATGACCAACCTAATATGGTAGAAATGCACTTGAATAATGTGATGATTAAAGTAGGATATATCGTTAAAAAACATGATTTCTAGGTTATGTACATTAAAAGAAACAATTACAAGGTTCTGTTTGGGACAACCTTGGATGGAAGACATGCCTAACACTATTAGCATGGACAAAAAAATATTGAAATGGAAACAAGGAACACATATGTTGAATATTTCCATCCTAAACCCTATTGATATATGGGTAGAGAACTACACACCAACATATACAAATTTTGAGAACAATCAAGCCAATGTATTAAAATTGAACATCGATGTTGCATACAAACTTCACTCCCCATTGCTCATCGAAAAAATTCTAGAGGAATTTAATCCCTATAGCTTGTCCAAACTCACCTCCCTTGGTTGTCAGGGAACTACCCCTTTCAAATTTAATCCTCAATCTCCAAAACAATTTTTCCAATTGTGCATTGATTTTGCTTACAAAGATGATGAACAAATTGCTAATGAATACTAAGGTGGAATTCAATGCAAAATAATATTTTAAATTCATAGATATAGGGAAATACATGATGAGATAATTCTCATACTCATATCTATGATCATAAACCATTCATAGCCAAAATCTGTTTTATTTTTCCAAAGAAATCCTTGAGGGGAAACCCAAGGGATGCTTGCTTGTATTCATGGATGGAATCCCTAGTAACCCATCAGCGTAGACTAGTGCACCTCATCCAAGAGGATTTGAATTAGGAACTTGCTGACATAGAACCAACTAAATTCCCAACAACATTGGTGACAACATATTGAGCTAACCCCTTGGGCTTGCCAAAATCCATTTATTAAACCAAATTCAATCATTTACCCATTCCATTAACATACTTCATGCAATAATGGAATGCAAGGACTTAATGAAAGAAATATAAAATATAATAAAATAAACATATGCATTCCAATTCTTCATTAACATGCCCAATAATTTGTCCAAATGCTTGAGCACCAATTTATCTCATTAATTACTTGTCACTATAATAGATTTTATGCCCAATTCCAATTGCATTTAGATTATGACTAATAAAATGCAGAATGGAATTTAAATAATATGTAGAAGGAATAATCACTTCTATTTTCTTGGAAATTGACAACCACACTCATTGCAAACAAGTGTTTGACTACCCACCATAGGCATCTATTATAGATGCCACACCCAAGCCAGATTATGAGACCATAAGGGAAAATATATTTTTGTTGGCTCTAATTATCTTACACAGCCCAACCCATAGTGTTCATAATGTAACCAAAAATAGATATCTACCTCAATTTCTCATAATGGAAACTTCTCTAGGCATTTTTCCGTAGGTAGAAACTCTTCTCTCTTAGCTAGTAGTACGTTGGGAAAATAATTACACCTCTTGACAACACAGTCCCTCAGGAAACCCTTTCCTCTAGTGCTATGGTAAAGATAATGGAATATATTCTATTTATTTTCCTATGGAATTCCTAGGTTGGTAGACCCTGTCTTAGATATGTCTAATTCTAGTAAAGGCACATGGACCACAAATTTCTACCTTGCCTAGTCTCTTTTCTCATTCACAACCATTGAAATTTCTATGGTAGTTTCTTGTAATTATGGGCATGGTAAAACATGGGTGACTAGAATGGAAGAAGAAGCTTCAAGGACACATATTTTGGCTCATATACTCCAAAGTTGCATGAGACCACATTCCTCCCAAGGTACACACATATCTCTATTTTTGGATAACTAAAGACACGAATATATATATTTCCAAGATCATGTATCAATGGGATTTAGATCGGGTGGTTGGGAGGAATGATTTTTATCCTCGCCACCCAAATTAAATTCCTGCAAGTGACATGTTGAGCTCTTAATGGATATATCCTCACCACCCAAATTAAAATCCCCAAGCTTTTGAAAAATATGGTTTACCTTGGGTACCATCCTCGAAATGAGGGGAAGTACTTGGAAGGTTTCTTGGGGATATGTATTCCATAGTAAAAAATAATATTTTCAAGATCATGTGAAAAAGGTGGAGAGTTTAGGAAGAGACACATGTAATAAATAAAATACATTATTTCCTTAACTTGTTTCTTCTGCTCTCATGGGGTCATAGTCACCTTGGGGTCATTTGTAACCTTTTGGTGGTTTTTAGCATTATATTTCATGTCTCTTATTTAGATAACAAAATGTAGCATGCTAATGTTTTTTCATGGTGACTAGGAAATTAGAAAAAAATTAAAATGCTAAAAATTCAAACATAAGTCTATGTGCCTAGCCATGCCATCACAATCAATACATGTATGATCAACTATAATCCAAAGCTAAAAGCGAGGGTCATTCCCTCACATTTGGATTAATACTAGCCTTAATGTGATATCAAAATTAGAACAAAAATGGGTATGTCTCCCTCAAGGAAATATTTAGATCCCATGTATCCTCATATGTATTAATGATGCTTACATTGGACCTTTACATGCTCTATGTCTTGGTTTTGAATAAATGCTACTTTCCTACTAAGGATTCTTAATGGTTTTGTTTGAAACTCACCCTCTAGTTTGTTCTAGATCAAAGGCCAATTGATTACATGTTTAGTTTCATGCACATATTTCTTTATTAAGTAAACATGATATACATCGTGAGAGTTAATATTATAAGTCAATTAAACTATATTTCCTACAAATCCTATCCTATTTAGAATTTCAAAAGGCTCATTATATCTAGGTGCAATATTGACACAACTTTCATGGAACCTTTGGCTTCAGGCATAAAACATTTAGTGCTCTTTTGCAGTGACAAATCCCTCCCTTGGTGATCTCTCTCTCTCTCTCTCTCTCTCTCTCTCTCTCTCTCTCTCATGTTATTATTCCATTCCTTCCAATGGCCTCTATCATAATTTCTTTGATTTAATGACCACCTCCACCTCCTCACAACCAATGGAGTATGAGGGAAATATCCCTCTCTCCTTTCATGCAAGACATAGAGACCCCTCCTTATCTAATTGTGAACCAATGATCATTGGAAATCTGCCTACTACCTGACCCATACCTTCCAACACTTTTCTATTCACTGTGACAATAGGTCAATCCTTCAAGGATGTGGCAATGGCAAAAAATACAACATAATTTTCCCCACAATCACCCAAAGTTAGAATGGTGAATGAAGCATCAAATCCTTCAATAACAATGGTTGAAGATGTAGTGCAATATTCAAAATTCATCCAATAGAATTGGATCACCTATAAATTCAATGGACTCTGGCCAAAGTTCACAGATTTGCACCAATGGAGCTAGAAAACATGGAAACTAGAAATCAAGGAGGAAGCCTATTTCTACCCATGTGTAAAGGGGTTCTTCATTATGGAATTCAATCTTATATAAGATAGATATTGAATATTTAATTCCATGCCCATGTTTTGAGGAAAAGATACTCTTTACATGAAGCTATGGATTTCCACATTTGATATGGAATTGGACATCCTCTCCATCACTCCTATTTGGGTAAGAATGCCTAAACTTCCATTGCATTTCTAGGGTTGAAAAAATACTAATTGATACAAATTAAAATATTCAATGAGCTCTTATTCATCTTGACTCTAAGGAATACATGATCCCTAACCTTGAATTCTCTATGAATTTTTGTCTTATGTACACAAATTTTATTCCTTTCTCAGGATGCTTTCAAATTTTTCCTGATGTGGTAATGATCTCTTCCATTTCCTTGAGAAATCCTTAGTTCAAGTATAGCTATGTCTACTAGGTTCTCCCAACTTACTAGTGTATTGCATTTTCTTCCATATGAAGTTTCAAATCAACTCATTCCTAAATATGCACGACGTCCATAATTGTATGCAAGCTCCACCTAGTACAAATACACTTTCCACTTGGATGGGTTGTCCATCACATACATACATAACATGTATTCAATAAATTGGTTTAATATTTATGTTTGTCCATTAGAGTTGTTGGGTATGTGTTATAGTCTTTGCATGTGTGTGTGGGGGGGAGAGGGGGGTGTGCATCGGATTTGACGATCCTCCCCCCCATTAGTGGTGTATGGGTGCACTGGGCATTGCATGAGGGGGGATAGGATTGGTAAAGGGATTTTCCTAGAGATTACGAGGCTTGGAGCAACACCTCAATTTTGTTTGGGCAGTTTTCACTATTTTTAGTTTTTTTTTTTCTTTCTATTTTTAGTGGTTTTCAAAATTAATCCCAAATTAAGGGATTAGGTTTTTGGTAGCTATGAAATACCTGAAATGTTGTAAATATTGTATTGGTAATGGTGAAATTAATATAATGAAAAGTTGAAATGTGTGACACCAAGGCTAGTTTTCTCCCAGTTAAGCGTTTCCGGTGTAAATGTCTATGTACTCTGTGTATGAGCCATTGATTAATTTTTGTTTTGCTTAAGAATATGTATGCATTACTTTACTTCACAGGTTTAAAACTTACAAGACTATGGATGATATACTATGATATGACCATAAGGGGGGTAATATATGGAGTTAATTGTATATGTAATATGGGCCAACCTAATAAGGGGCGAACATTTGCAATGAGTTAGAATAGGTATATACAGAAGTCAATGCAATCATTATTGAGAGGAACATATGATTTGGATATATGAATGTATTGAGATCCCATTCTCATTCATTCCGCTATCACACGTGGGCCCTTTATTAGGCTGACCACTATTACATATATATTTAACCCCATATATTCCTCCCTTGGGGTCATATCCTATTATACTAGGATTTATATTTATTCTTGATGCCTAGAACACCTTTCCAAGAGTTTGAAGTGAATTTAGTGCCTATGTTAGAAACACTGGCTTTAGGTATTCCACACAATCTAACGACTTATTTTATATAAATGTCTGATATATTTTCATCCTTGGATGTGGAATTAACTTGAATAAAATGGGAATCCTTCACTAATTTATCCACTACCACCATGATGGAGTCATGATGCCTCACTATTTTTGGCAATCTACTCATGAATTCAATGATTAATTGATCTAAAAATGAAGAATACTTGAAATCTTGAAATGATTTGCAAGTAAATTTTATGTGTTAAAAGCAAATGGATCAACTTTGCAACACATTAATTAAAGGATTACTCATGAAAGATACAAATAAACAACAACATAATCAATGAACATAAGCACATAAACACAACAATTGATAAAGGAGTTCACCCCTCTCTTGGGCTACATCTCCTAGTCCAGCTTCTAATGGATCATTATTATTAATTGCTCAAAGTGCTCAAAAATGTGCTTTACAATGCTCAAACTGACCAACAGACTGCTCCAATGGCTTCAGAGCGTCCAAAAACCCCTTGCTGGGCTTTTTCGACACCTCGTTTGGCCAAAAAACGAAGAAGTTAGGCCTCTTGGAAGTCCCTCCTTCAAGCTTGTTGTCTCTGCATCTACAAAACACACCCTTGTTTCATGAACCTAGCACACACACAATTTAAAGCGTGAAAACCCAGCATCGGGCCCCATCGCGCCAACAGTGCGAACTGTAGGATGGTTATGGGCGCGCCAACCCCTAACCGCCCAGCTCTCGAGCACATGCGGTCATATGACCTCGCGCTATGGAAAAAAGGGCTCTATTCCCAAACGAATAGAATAAAGACAAATGGCGGGAAAACCGTTTGAAACCAAAACTTAATCGCCCACGCGCTTCATGTGGTTACATGGCATAGTACATAAGACCGCACGCAATAAACAAAGGGCTGTTTGCAATACACGCTCTGTATACAATGTGGTGGTCACATATATAAAAGCATGCGACCGGGGGCTGGGGCTAAGCCCCAGCCCGATCGCGCCCCATATCATAATTCAATGCATTTCAAATACAATTAAACCCGTATGGTAAATAAGGAACAACGTGTGGGCTAGTGGTAGCCCACACTCTACCAAAGCGCGGAGCCAAAGGGGAGGTCCGGAGTTCAACCCCCATGGACTCCATACAATTTTATCAACAACCAAAAACCAATACAGGGTGCCACGTGGCAGCCCATGACTAGGCCACGTGGCACCTTACCATTGATAAAAAATATGCCACGTGTCACATTTCGATTTGACCACACCTGCCAATCAGAATCTGCCACATCACCTCTGCCATGTCAGTGTACGAACTCTGCCACGTCAGCCTGCACAGACTGTACAGTCAACGTCCCTTTTTTTTGCCTGTTTGACATTCCGAACAGATTG
>JZKD02S2012593.1:145855-171987 GCA_000966675.3 Picea glauca
AATGCCTCCTTGAAACTTGTGGTGATTTTATATGCTTCCTCCTTGAAGGATGAGAACTTGGCTCCACAAGTTGACCTTCTCCTCTTGTGAGTTTCAACCTTGTGAGCATCAGAAACAAAACACTTGCAAACAATCAAGTCTTCAAAAACTAATGCTCTGATACCAACTTGATCTAAAAATGAAGAAGACTTGAAATCTTGAAATTATTTGTAAGTAAATTTTATGTGTTAAAAGAAAATGGATCAACTTTGCAACACATTAATTAAAGGATTACTCATGCAAGATACAAATAAATAGCAGCATAATCAATGAACATAAGAACATAAACACATCAATTGATAAAGGAGTTCACCCCTCTCTTGGGCTACATCTCCTGGTCCAGCTTCCAATGGATCATTATTATTAATTTCTCAAAGTGCTAAAAAACATGCTTTACAATGCTCAAACTGACCAACAGACTGCTCCAATGGCTTCAGAGCGTCCAAAAACCCCTGGCTGGGCTTTTTCGACACCTCGTTTGGCCAAAAAATGAAGAATTTAGGCCTCTTGGAAGTCCCTCCTTTAAGCTTGCTATCTCTGCATCTACAAAACACACCCTTGTTTCATGAACCTAGCACACACGCAATTTAAAGCGTGAAAACCCAGCACCGGGCGCAACCGCGCCAACGGTGCGAACTGTAGGACGGTTATGGGCGCGCCAGCCCCTAACAACCCAGCTCTCGAGCACATGTGGTCATATGACCTCACGCTATGGCAAAAAGGGCTCTATTCCCAAATGAATAGAACAAAGACAAATGGCGGGAAAACCGTTTGAAACCAAAACTTAATCCCCCACGCGCTTCGTGTGGTTACATGGAATAGTACATAAGACCGTGCACAATAAACAAAGTGCTGTTTGCAATACACGCTCCGTATACAATGTGGTGGTCACATATATAAAATCATGCGACCGGGGGCTGGGGCTAAGCCCCAGCCCGATCTCGCCCCATAACATAATTCAATGCATTTCAAATACAATTAAACCCATATGGTAAATAAGGAACATCGTGTGGGCTAGTGGTAGCCCACACTCTACCAAAGCGCAGAGCCAAAGGGGAGGTCCGGGGTTTGACCCCCATGGACTCCATACAATTTTATCAACAACCAAAAACCAATACGGGGTGCCACGTGGCAGCCCATGACTGGGCCACGTGGCACCTTACCATTGATAAAAAATATGCCACATCTCACATTTCGATTCAACCACACCTACCAATCAGAATATGCCACATCACCTCTGCCATGTCAGCATACAGACTCTGCCACGTTAGCCTGTACGGACTGTACAGTTAGCGTCCTTTTTTTTTTGCATGTTTGACATTCCAAACAGATTGCGATATCTCTCGCTCCCGACGTCCGTTTGAGACGAAATGAGTTGCGTTGGGTTTGCAACAATGAGGCCTATGCTCTCGTCCAGTTTGAAGCGATTTCGAGCACTTTGAATTTTTGAGCAAAATTTGATCCCCTGATCATTAATACTTCCACTTTCATTCTAGAAGTGAGAATGGTTGTAACAAAATAGGTTGAAGTCTATGCTCAACTTTGACTTATTGAAAATCCATACATCTTGATATGTACTCAACAACATCCCTTTTCATTCCCAACTAGAAGTTTGTTTCCTCATTGTTCCAATTGTCTTTTGGTCTCTAAGGTGTCTGACCACGAAACATTATGCATTTCATTTAAGATGATTTTTCTAAACTCAATGCTTTGTGGGTGTTTTAATACACGTGCATAATGTCTCCATGAGCTATGATTTTGGGTGTTGGTGGTATTCATAACACATCAACTAATGCATTGGAAGTTCCCTTCTTATACTTGATCACTAGATGAAACTACTGTAGACATCCCATCCACTTAAAATGTCTTTATTTTTGGAGATTTATCTAAGTATGCAAGTATTATAGAGGATGGTGATCAATGTGGATAATGGTATCCTTACCAAATAAATAATTCTTCCACTTATTTACTACCTAAACCAAGGCATGAATTTCATTGTCATATGTAAGGTAGTTTACCATTGTTCCATGGAGTAGCTTCAAATGATAACAAGGCAACCTTATCCCTTGCATTAAAATTTCATACATAATATACCCATTAGAATCAATGTCCACTTCAAATGGATTTTTCAAGTTAGGTAGTGCTAGCACCGAAGGTTGACTAATATTCTACTTGAATTTTTCAAATGATTTCTATTGATTCTTACCCCACTGGAAACTCTTACCACTAGATGTAACCACATGAAGTGGCGCCACCACAACTAAAATGAGGCTATGAAATTCCTAGTGTATTGGGAATCTCACACAAAAATTCTTACTTTAGTGACAATAGTATGCCCATGGTTCATTTAAGTATGGACTCTTGTTGGAAAAACAAGACCGTGGAGCAATAAAATAAAACAAATGCAGAAACAAAACACAAAAAATACATAATACAATAGAGACACATATTTACGTGGTTCACCCAGTGTGGGCTATGTCCACCAGAGAAATTGTCAGGTCCTTCCTTTATTATTATCTAGCATATGAAGGGATACAACCTACAACAAACCTGTGGTAACTTCCTCTTCTTTCTTTCACAATATTCTATATCATAATACAATATTCACCATCAATCATAGCTCCAATACATTTCCCTCATAAAAGAGGGTTACCTTCTAGGGAAAAAACCCTAACATAATCTCTACCGTTAGATCTGCGACCTTATAATGAACGGTCCAGATTTACAATGAAATTTCAATATACATTTACAAGACAACTTTTCCTTTGGGGGATTCACCCCCGAACCCCCATCGGGGGATGATGCCCCCAAACCCCCACTGGGGGCCCACTTTCCCCCAGACCCCCTCAGCTGGGGGGATAGCCCCCCCGGACCCCGCAAAGGGGGTACCCCCCCTCTGCACTCCCCTGCATGGAAGAGTGTACATACTTCTGGGGTGTAAATACTTCATGGGGTATAAACACGGATGAAAGTAAAAGACCTCTGAATCAGGAAGATAATCAAGCTCCACAACCAACACCTCCTTATTTGGAGCATCGATATTCAACACATATTCATTAATCACATGCCCCAAGTACACTATGGACTACCTAGAAAACTCACACATCTTTATGTTTTCTAGTAGTTACTGTTACCCAATGTCTGCAACACCTAATTCATATGTAGAACATGATCCTCCCAAGTAGAAATAAAGATAAAAATTTCATCCAAATATACTTTGAAAAATGAATCTATGAATGGGTATACCACATCATTAATTAAACACATAAAATTAGTTGGTCCATTGCTCAATTTGAAAATCATTACTAACCATTCACATAGAACTTGTTTAATTTTGAACGTGATATTCCAAGTGTCTTATGCCTTGAGTCATACTCGATGATATCTGATTTTAGATCCATATTCATGAAGTACCTTGTATGTTGTCATTGATCTAACAAGTCATTGATTCTAGGCAAGGGGTGTTGATTTTTGAGATAAATCTTGTCGAGAGATCTGTATTCAATTCAAATTCTCCATGTCCCATCCTTATTTGGTACTAAAATAAAAGGGGAACCACATGGTGATGCACTTGGAATTATGACTCCTTACTCAAACAATTTCCATAATTGCTTCCTTAATTCATTTGAGTCTAATATGAACTATTCGTGTAGTCCTATGTTTGGTAAAGGAGAAGTTGGTAGTATTTCTATCTCATGCTCCACTTCTTTCTTGGGTGGCATACCTTTTAGATCTTGGAACACTTCTCTATACCCTTGAAAAATATTTTCCAATTGACAGTCTTTTTCTTTCATATATCCTTCCAAGGATTACTACACAACCACTAAATCGACATCTTTATGGTTTTGTCTTTATACTTCTTTCTTGAGAGGATTAATCTCTTATCTTGGTGTGCAGTCACTAGAGAGATATTGGAATTTTCCTTATGTGCATTGATGATAAAATATTTACCATCCTTGACTATGAAATATTTCTTTTCCCTTCTCATGAAGATGGTATCCGTCATATACATGTAGGGACTACAAAACACTACACTACAAAAATCAAGAGGCATTACATTGTCTTCTACTTCATCAGTAAAAATTGCACTAATAGAAAATTTAATCTTATACTAGTTATACATTTCAACTCCATGTATTTATTCACCCATCCCAAAGGGTATGGATGAGAGTAACCATGCATCTCTAAAACAAGCTTACTTACTAGTTCCTTTACAATGAGTTTAGGGCCTGAACTAGAATCGAATAAATCATTCACCTTTTTTTCTTGATTTAAATCTTAATATGCAACACATTTGTAATATTATTCTCCTATTTATGATGGTAGCTACTTAGATTTAGTTCCTTTTGAAACATACTACAGACAAGTTTTCTGTCCACCTATGATTTTCTTTCTATATCCTTTCCCTCTTCCACACCTAGGAGATTCTTCTTGGATCGATCTTGCTTGTTTTTCTTGGGATGCAACTTCCAACAATTTTATTTTGTGTGATCATCAATGTTGCAATGGGTACAATGGTTGTTAGGGTCCTTGCACACATGTGTAATGGATACATTATTCTTATTTTACACTTTCCCCTTCTTCCTATTTCCCTTTTTGGAAACTCCTTACTAGTCAGACTTCTTTGAACCACTTGGCTTCCCATTGCTCTTGTCATATTACATGTATTGGGATTGTAAAATTTTTCCCATCTATGGTCTTGGGTTTGAATAGAATAAATTTACTACTTATATGAATATGAAGGCCATCTAGGTAGTTGATAACCATGTTCAACTTCTTGGGAGAGATCCCCAACTTAATGGATTTCTTCTAGAACTATGTATTGCAATCTTATACACTTTGTCCTTGAGTTTTTTGGTAGTAATGTAACCAAATCAATTGGTCCTCTTCATATTATTTAAGGTGAAATTGGTACTTGATGCAATTTTTGAGTAGCTACATATCAATTATTAGTTGTTCTCCTTCCAACCTAAGGCTCTCAATGTAAATTTCCCACCAAGTATGAGAAAGACCATATAATTTGAGTTTGAAAAAAATATATTTTTCTCCTCTCTTACATTATTCACACTGAAACATACTTCTATATGTTGTAACCAATGATTAAACTTATTTACATATACCTCACCCTCGTAGGGATTAATCGTTACCTCCATTTCCACTTTAAATAGGTCATGAGAATATTGGTTACTAAAGGCCCTTTTTTGATATTTGGTTCTTCCTTTTCTTCCCTTAGCTCCTCTTGTTCTTTTATTTTTTTTAAGGGTCCAATCATTTATCAAGAGAGGGAAATAGTAAGGCCATACTCCTGGAAATTCCAACTAATTTATTTTCCAACCTTGCAAATTTTAACTCCTCATTGTCAATGGGCCTTTCCCTATTATCATCCGCCCTATCTAAAACTTTGAAATACTTTACCCTTCTCATACTAATATCTGGGTCTATCAAGTGCAACTCTCCCTCATAGTTAGACTTGTTGAGTGAAGTAAGCATATCACACATTCAAACCACAAAAATTCCAAATCAAGATTTGCTTTGTTACCAATATGATTTTTAAACCACCTTGGATATTCCATTGGTTGGATATGTAGGACTATTGCTACTATAGTGAACTTATGCTAGACTAGGCGACACTATTTTATGTTTACCAATTAAACATAAAAATAAAGCACATGATATCGATTCTTGAACTATTGTGACATAAAAAATGCAATATAAAATACATACGTTGGAACACCATGCACACAATATTTACCCTAGGAAAACTAATGTGATAGAACCTAGCAAGAAATGAATGCTTGCATCTTTATTATTAATTGATGAAGATGGAAAAGGTAAAATACATATATTATAAAGCTCGTTGTGTAGATATGAGACACCATGGTCTTCTATGGTCCCCTATAAAGTTAATCTTTCTCCTCTCCTCTTCTATATGTATACTCCTCTCGATGACTACTCAACTATGGATCATATCACTACAATGAGAGTTGAAACCCTTCCCCTCCTTTTAGCTAAGGTTTTAACACATTTTATTAGATGTTAGGGTTCATTTTTTATATTCTCATGATGATTCCATAAGTATCAATGTATTTCCATAATTTAATAACTCCACATAGTTGATCATGTTGAGTTTATGTGGATGTCAAATGGATATGCAAGGAATAACTTGACCAATACCTTGTCAAGGATATAACCTTCACATACACACACTGTTTGAGGTAAATAATCCACTGTTGGAAAAATATCAATGAATATTATGTAATGAACATCTCTAGGACAAATGTTCTCAAGTTCAAAGACACAAAATTTCCACTTATTTGAACCAAAGCCATAGGATTTTTAGTTCTAATTCAAAAGTGAATTTTCAAGGATTTGACTCAAACTAAACCTTATATTTCCCAAATTTTGTCTTTCCCATTCAAGAGAATAATTAAAACAATGTAGAAACTATGTAGATCTATTTTTGGTCATTTACCTCAAGTCAATATTTGATAAGATATTTTCTCCTCTCAAATGCTCAAACATATAATTTATTTTAGGTAGAGGGTGTTTGTTTTTGATGGTGACCTTTTCAACTTCTTGTAGTTAATACATTTCCTAAGAGTTCCATATTTATTATTTACAAATGACACCAGTTCTCCCCAAGGAAAGGCACTTGGGTGTATATGTCGCTTATTAAATAACTCATCTAGTTGCGTTCACAAATTTTTTAGTTCTATATTACTCATTCTACATGAGTATTGGACACGTGTAATTCAAGGTACAAGGTTATTAATATCATAAATATAAATGGGGGATCTAATGGAACTAAAACACCAACTCAAAAATGTGTAGTGAAAAGGGAAAACAAAACTAAGTAAGTGTGCTAGGGATGAACTAAAAGTGCACTAGAGAGAGAAAGAAGCTCAAGAATGAGTGTACTGAACATGAGAGTCATAAATGCACATAAAAGAGAAAATATTCCAGCCATAAGAGAATGCCAAATATGTAGTGCATGTAGGATTAAAACACTTCTATTAGAGAGCCTCATCTCAATGATTAAAAATTACGATTCACAAATTAGGTTTGAGTTGTGTATTTATACATAACTCAAGCAAGGTATCCTCCAAAAATGGGTTATCGACCCACGTAAGTAAGACACACTCCCAAGAGAGTTATTGAGCCTATAGATCAAATTTGACTAGATCAACCTTAATCATTACATAATATAACAATAAATCAAGGTATTAGCCATAATTAATGCCTAACCACCCCTTAAGATGCAAATATGGATACAAAGAGAAATTATGAGACATAAAAAAAGAGTGGATTTTGTAGAGTTTGATAAACCCACGCAAGAGAAGATACGAGAATAGAATATTGATACATAAAAAAAAATGATAGACACACACAATACACAATATATTTAACTTGGAAACCCTTAACTGAGAAAACCAACAAACTTAGAGTTAAACCTCTCTTCATCATTGTATTAAAAAATAGTTCACAATATAATATTTAGGTATTTTGCAACATCACTCAATTTTATTTCTCCAAGCAATATTAGATTATAATGGGCCCAAACCATGGGTTGGATAGCACAAAAATAGACCTCCCCTACCCCCATCATGCTTGGATGCATAGTGTACCTATAAAGAACAACACATATCCAACAATATTCCACTTTTTGAATACTTTTCAATACATGGGGCTAGACATTCATAAAATAAACTACTAAGGGAAATTATTCCCATTGATTTACTACACCAAGTGTACTTCTTAATACTGATAGAATTCATCATTGATTTTGCAATATTTTCCAAGGTATGAACCTTCTCCAACAACACCCTATTGTCTTCAACCACATCTCTATTAAAGTGGCACTACACATCAATTGTTGGGTTGTTATATTCTTTGCAGTTAAAGTCCAGTTGAGGTGGATCGACAACAAGTCGAAGGTCGAGGTGGTTCTACCGGGTAAAGTCAAGTCGAAGGTCGAGGTGAGTCGACCAGGTAAAGTTGAATTCAAAGGTCAAGGTGGTTTGACATGGTAAAGACATCGAAAACAAGTCAAAGAGGTCAACCGACAAGAGGTCGAAAATTGGGTGTATGGCAACCGACTGAAGACCAAATGAAGGATGACTGGTAGTCAACGGGTAATCCGACTTGGTAGTCGACTCTAATAGAATCTCAAGATTCGTGGGATTTGTAGCCATTGATCTGCATGGATCTGTAACCATTTTTTTGGGTGCCTTTTTTTTAGGGTTTTTCCTACTGTAAAGCCCATAAATAAGGTGTGTTGTAAGTACGTAAAATATGATTAATGAATGAATCTTTAAATGATGAATGGCTAATCTCCAAGACTCTATAATCGTAGAGGTTGTTGGTCATGTAGATGTAAATATGAATTGGCTATAGGGTTGTTCTTGTGTAAGAAAGAGTGTATGATGTCGATTGTTTCTTAGGTGTGGACCAAGGTTAGACATGTAACCTTTTATTCTGAATGAATAAGACAACAAGAGAGCATAATGCTTAAGGAATGTTGGTTTTCCCGGTTTGGGTTTCCAGGGTAAAATCTCTATGTACTGTGTGTTTTGTTTTTCATTTACTTTCTTGATTATATCTTTCTTCCTCTCTTCTGCTAGGTTTAGCATGGAAGTGTCCTCATTTCTTAACATGTGGTATCAGAGCTTGGTTTAACAACCTTGCATATGAGTTAAAAACTAGGTTCAATAAGAGTCGTAAGTCTTAAATCTTTAAATATTGTGCTAAATATCGTGTTAAAGAATGACAAGCAACTCAAGAATATAGATAGAAAAATTCAATGGCCATAATTTTGAGATATGGAAGCTTAAAATTGAATATCTCCTTGTAGATCATGAACAATGGACAAAAAATTGTCCATGTACCTTGCCGATAGGTATGTCGACGTAAGAATGGGAGAAACTCAAAAGAAAAGCAAGGAGTATGGTTCGACTTTGTGTTGCAGATTTGGTACTGCTGATTGTCTCACGTGAAGACTCGACCAAGAAACTATGGGGAAATTTGGGAAGCTTGTACCAGTCGAAATATCTAGTAAATAAGTTTTTTCCAAGAAAGAAACTGTATGTTCTAAGGATAAGTGATGGTAGTTCGGTGACTGAGCATTTAAATGCGTTTAATACCATTATAATCCAGTTCTCTTCTGTGGATATGAAAATTACTTAGGAGGAGAAATATATTAGCCTATTATGTTCTTTTCCAGACTCCTGGGATATCTTAGTCGTGGTTATAGGGATTAATATGACCACATTAGCACTAGAATACGTAGTTGCATCTCTAATATCAAAATAAATGAGAAGGAAGAACATGTAAGGATCGACCAAATATGCTTTAGTGGTGAGAGGTCGATCGGTTGAAAGAAATAAGGGGAAATTCTTCGGTAGAAATTCTAAGTCGAAGTGTAGATCTAAATCCCCAGTTTAGTTGACAAGAAGATGATGGAAATGTGGTAACCCTGGGAATTACAAAAAAGACTGCAAGTTGTAGGCAATGGAAGTCAGTATTGGATCTGATGAGAAGCATTCGACTGAGAAAAGGATGACTCTATATAAGGGAGGCAATGTGTACCTGGAGTCGAGTAGTACACAGTTGGATCAAGATGCTTGGTTGATCGACGCAGGAGCATCCTATCATATGACACCACATAGACAATGGTTATGTGAATATGAATAATATGAAGGAGGATAAGTGTTCTTAGGGGGCAAATCAACAACCAAAATTTTCCGATGAGGAAGAGTTCAACTGATACTAGAGGATGGGAGGAGTAGAACCCTTCTAGGTGTGCTACACATTCCAGGTTTGAAAAGAAACTTCATATCTATCAGTAAGATGAGTGATGCATGGGAACACATTTTGTTTTAGAAGGATTCATTCAAGATGGTCAGAAGTGAGATGGTATTAATGAAAGGAGTTTAGATTGGAACCCTATACAAGTTAATAGGGAGTGTCAACCCGACTGGATGCAACAACATCACTATTCCTAAAATCGAATCGAATTCGACTCGACTCGACTTGGGATGAGTCGATTCAAACCGACTTGACAAGTCATCATAAAGTCGACCTGAGCATGCTATGGCACAAGAGGTTGGGACACACTGGAGAGAAAGGAATTAGAGCTATGCATAATAAAGGTATGGTCGAAGAATTTCTTGAATGTAATTTATAATTTGACTTTTGTGAACATTGTATATATAGACAACAAAGTCAGGTGAGCTGCCCATATGGAGCGACAAGGGAAAATGGGATTCTAGAGTTGGGTCATAGTGATGTGTTTGGCCCTGTTTCAGTGCCTTCACTTGGTGGATCTCTGTATCATGTCTCCTTCATAGATGATTTTTCTAGGAAGACATGGATATATTTCCTGAGGAAGAAATCATATGTTTTCAAGAAATTCAAAGAGTTTAAATCTCTTGTAGAAAACCAAACAAATAATAAGATTAAGGTGTTGAGAAATGAAAACGATGGTGAATTTCGTGGAAAAGAATTTGATCAGTTCTACAAGCAGTGTGGAATAGCATGCCAAACTACCACACCATATGCCTCATAGAAAAATGGAGTTTCCAAGAGAATGAACACAACATTGATGTATAGGGCAAGGAGCATGCTCAATGGTGCTGGGCTCGCACAAGAATTCTGGGCGGAGGCAATCGACACTGTAAATACTATTGAATATGTCTCCTTCATCAACTCCAGTCGACATGACTCCACATGAGGTATGGTCGGGTAAGAATCCTTTGGTTTCACATCTCAAAGTATTTGGTTGTGATGCATTTGTGCATGTTCCGAAGGAAAATAGGAGCAAGATGGACAAGAAGGCAGTCAAATGTATTTTCATTGGATACAAAGAAGGAATGAAAGGATATAAGCTCTGAGATCCTGCATCAAGGAAAATAGTGTATAGTCGAGATGTGGTATTCAGAGAAGTCGTAAGTAAGTCTGAGCCTGAAGAAATTGTTCAGATTGAGAATAATACAAAGAAGGTGCAGTTTGAACTGAGGAATGAAGAAGATGATTTAGATGATTCGACTGAATAAGAAGAAGAGGTGGAACAACCAACCCCAGTTGTAAGGAGGTCAAAATGAGTAAGAAAACCATTCGAAAGGTATAGTCCACCCTACTTCCATTCCGCATTTGTGTTAACTTCCAACGAAAATGAGCCCAAGTTGGTCGAGGAGGAAATCGATTCAGCAGAGGGAAAACTTTGGAAGGACGCCATGGTTGGAGAGATGTAATCCTTGCACAAGAATAGGACATGGGACTTAGTCAAATTACCTAGTGGAAGAAATCCCATCGGTAGCAAATGGGTATTCAATAAGAAGATGAACGCAACATGTCAGACCGATAAATTCAAGGCTTGAATGGTAGCAAAAGGATATTCCCAAGTCAGAGGAGTCGAATTCGGTGAGATTTTTTCCCGTGTTGCAAAATTAACTTCCACTAGAGTACTAATGTCTCTGGCTGCAACATTTGATCTGGAAATAGAACAGATGGATGTGAAGACAACATTCCTACATGGGGACATGGAAGAGGAAATATACATGAAATATCCTGAAGGATTTGTAGTAAAGGGAAATAAATATTTGGTGTGCAAACTGAAAATATTCTTTTATGGTCTAAAGAAACCACCAAGGATGTGGTACCAAAAGTTTGACACATACTTCCTTAGTTTAGGATTTGTGAGAAGGAAAACTGCTCACTGCATATATTCCAAAGAATAAGGTGGGAGTTTCATATATGTAGCATTGTAGTTTGACGACATGTTTCTAATTGGAAACAACATGGATGAAATAAAGGGGGTGAAGAAGAAGCTATCCTCCAAGTTCGACAT
Organism: Picea glauca; assembly: GCA_000966675.3. Taxonomy (NCBI): domain Eukaryota; kingdom Viridiplantae; phylum Streptophyta; class Pinopsida; order Pinales; family Pinaceae; genus Picea; species Picea glauca. The sequence continues at coordinate 157,740 of JZKD02S2012593.1, forward strand.
GAAGGATATTGGTGCAACAAAATTCATTCTAGGAATGGACATTAAGAGAGATCGAGCAGCTAAAAATATATGTTTGAACCAAACAAAGTATATTGAAACAATATTGAAACCTTTCAACATGGAGGATTGCAAACTTGTGAAGGTGCGAATTCCTGTGGAAGCAAGGCTAACTATTGAACAGTGTCCAAAGACACAAGAAGAAATAGATGACATGACACATGTTCCCTATGCAAGTGTTGTTGGTAATCTAATGTATGCGATGGTTTGCACTCGACTAGACATTTCCCATGTAGTGGGAGTGTTGAGAAGATACATGTCAACACTTGGGAAGGAGCATTGGACAACTGTCAAAAGAGTATTCATGTATTTGTGTGGAACACAAGATTATGCTATATGCTACCAAGGAAAAACTGGAGGTGACAATGAATTAAATGTACATGGCTTTGTCGATGCTGACTGGGCTAGAGATTTGGATCGACAGAGGTCGACCAATGGATATATGTTCAAAATGTTTGGTGGATAATGTTATCACATAAAGTTGTCAAGGTCACAGGACAACCAAGTCTTTTGTTGCACAGGTAACGTCCAAGCACAACATTCAAAAGAAACCCATTTCAGGCTTGAAATAAAAGCAACGAGCATGCCTATTTTTCAATGGCGGATATCCCAAAAGCAGTTCAGATCAAGCACCATGCATCCTTCATATCCGACGGTGGTGTTTTACTTCAGGAATTTAGGTTTCAGGAGTTTTAGCTTCTCCCCTCTCACCTTCATCTCGAGTGTTTTCTCTAGAAGTCCACCGATCTTTGCCACGCGTCCTTCCATATCTGATGGTGGTGTTTTACTTTGGGAATTTGGGTTTCAGGAGTTTTATATTTTCCCCTCTCGCCTTCATCTGGAGTGTTTTCTCCAGAAGTCCACCGATCTCTACCTCATGTCCTTCCACATTGGAGGATCATGACTGACTTCAGAACTTCAGTTCTATATGCATAACCCCCCCGAGCTCCGAAGTGCCCAGGTATGTGGTTCCCTCATCAGTCATGACATGTGGAATCCATCTAGCGCTGACACATGGCACTCATATCCAACATTTTTGGGCATGCCATCCACCTATTTTAGAGTGACACATGTTGCCCCTCCATCTATGACAGGTCAACATAGTGACATCAGCCTTCCACATCATCTACGAGAGATCATCCTCTGAGAAGTATTCTTGTTAAAAATTAGTGCCATCTCCATGCATGTTTCTAATGGATCCTAGAGTTGGTGGGCAGATACAATTTAGTGATGGCGCTAAATTTACTAGGTGCGCCCAGATCGTAGATCATGACTAGATCAACGACCACGCTTCGTTTTGGGGACACAACATGCTCAAATGATAAAATTATTGAGCGGTCCCAAATCAAAACCATGGTATGGCGAAAGCGATATATCGTGGAAGGTGGTGAGTTGCTGGATCAAAAGCATTGTGGATATAAAACACCTTTGACATCCCCACAATCACATGATTATTCAGCATCAAATTCGAGAGAAACATGTAGTAGACCCCTAGGCGTTGAGCCTTGTCTCGATCTCGAGGAGAAATAAGTTAATGAAAGAAATAACTGGTAATTGAAACCTTGACTCACTTGATAAATAGAAAGCATGGAGGCTTTGGTCGTGGAGACAGAAGACTGTCAGCCTGAGGTACCACGAGGGGTAGTTTTCTTGCAGGCCCATGCTAATCTGGGTTTTCTTTTAACAGAACGAATAAGACAAATGAAGGACCTTATGGGAAGGGATAAAAGACGTGCAAATTGGATACACGCAATCACATACAACAGGGAGACACAGATGGAAAATCCTTGGACATGATGGACAACTCACGCTCCTAGTGGTTGTCCATTGTTTTGGGTATAAATACATTAGTTGAAGAATATTTTATGGTAGATGGTTGAGCAAAGTTCCCTATTTGTAATAGTTTGATAGTAGAGTTGTTCTTTGGTTATGTATGAGCGATAAGACTTTCTCATTAATAGAAGTTAGTTTCTTTCATCATATTATTTCCTCTTGTGCTGAAACACTCATGCATGGATGATCCAAATGAGATGTTGTAGTTGTATTATAATGGAGGTTTGCTTATAATGCTTCTATGATTTGTTTTAGTATTTTCTTTCACTATCCTGTTTCCTCTTATGCTGAAATGCTCGTGCATGGATGATCCAGATGAGATGTTGTAGTTGTATTGTAATGGAGGTTTGATTATAATGCTGCTATGATATATTTTAGTATCTTAAACTTAAGTTCAAGAGTGCTCTTATGCTTGAGTTTCTCTGTACCAAGCTGCTTGAAGGCTGGATGCACATGGAAGACTTGTTCACTTTCCTCACTAAGTCTTCCTCCTTCTCACCTTTAGCCTTAAACCATTGATTGAAGTTAATGAGAACCTCATTTGCTTATGCATTGCTAGCCCAATTTTCTGTGTTTAAACATTCTTACGTTGAGCTTTGTCCATTTGAACTCCAATCATAAACCTACCTCCACAAACATTTTTATGGGTCCTGGGCTTATCCTCCTCCAATCTAAGGGTGACTCTCAACACTAACATTCTTGGCACCATTGATGGGTAACAAATTGAAGAAATTTCCCTAGGATTGAACAACAAATAAATTTTGATTCTGAAGGTGCATCCGAAATCAATACCTTGAAGATTGCAGCTTGCACCTAGATACTCCACTATTTCATTTGTGGCTCCCAAAGTAAGACACACAAGGTCTAGTCCAAATATACCTCTGGAAACACCTAAAGCTGAACCAAAGAAGATTATCAAGAAAGGAAATCCTTCTCAAGAAGGATTTTCAGTTGTTGTTCCAGATTGAAAATCTCCCTGGGAAGAACGAAATTGCATAGTTCCAACTTTAGATGGTGACTGAAGTTGGAAACCTTCAAGACTGCACATTCTCCATGGAGATGCCATTGTTTAAAATATGAGGGTGACTCAGTACTAATATTCTTGGAGTCACCAACAGATTCTAAACAATGGAGTCGCCATGATGAATGTGCAGGAGTGAGACAAGTTAATTGGCTATGGAAGCTATCTTGGCCGAGAGATTTTCCCCACTCAATTTCTCATCCATAGCTGGTTATCCGCATCCTATGCCTCAAATTGATGAATGGAAATATCTGTTGCCAATATTTTATGAAGGTGAGAATGACAACCCTATTGAGCATGTTCTAGAATTTCATGCTTTGATGCAACATCTTGAAATCCAACATGAAGACATATGTATGAAGTTTTTTATGTACTCTCTTCAAGGAGATGCTCGTATTTGGTATCATTGTCTTGATCTTTCTAGCATTTCTTCACTCGAAGAGTTTCATGCAGCTTTCAATATTCATTGTCAAAAGTTTTATTCCTCTGAGTAAATTTGTCATAACTATTGTGAGGAGTATAAATACTGTGCTTAGGATATAATTGATTCTTATGAAGGATATGAGAATGAAGAAGATGCCTTGGATGATGAATCAACTCTTTCTCTTCCTTGTTCATTTGCATCAGATGATAAATTTGTTTGTTGTCTTAATAAGGAAAGTGAATAAATTGAGTCTGTTCTGGAAGCTGATACTCTTTGTAACCCTATCTCTAAAAAACCTAGATATGAGAAACCTATTTTTGACTCATATGGTGATGAGAAGATATTGCTTCCTGGATTGAATTTTGAAAGGAAGCTTGTGTTTAATAATGAAGAACAATTTTCTCATGTTGCAAAGAAGATACCTCTTGGTATGTCATTCAAGACTCCTCCTTTATTTGATCATTATGGAGACAATGATGAAGATGCTGAGGTGTTTTTTTTCTTAGAAGACAAAATCATTAGCGGCCAACCTTCTAATGAAAATGAAAGATTTTACCAAGAGCAACATGATAAAAAGAAAGAGCCATTCATTGATATACACGAGGAGATTTCTTGCCATCAGCTAGAAGATGCTATCAGAGAAGATAAAAGAGAAGTGGATCAGCAACCCACATCAACCATTCACTCACCTGTGATTTCCACAGACATTCAACCATATGTGAGAAGCTATAAAGCAGAGCAGGATTTCTGTTACCAACCCAATAAGTTTTATCACATGTTTTATGACCTTGTAGGGGAGTAAATGGAGTTGCATTTCCTTAATGTATTGAATCCTTCAAGCTTTATCTTACCTTCATCATTGGGAGGTAATACAAAAAATGTAATTAATTTGCTGTCACAGTTTTATTGTCCCTTGCTGATTAGTGACAGAGTAAATACGTTTTTAGTTAGGAAGTTACTTGAATGGCTCTGGTGGAAGTTTGTTTTCACCTAACACATTGTAAAAATCGGTTAGTTTAAGATTGTACATAAATAAGCTCCTTCTGGAGCATGTGTGTGTGTTTATTTTTTAATTTGAGTAGTGTACATGTCAGCGTGCTGTCTTCAACAAAATGTATTTGAGCTCGACTCCACAACCCAACAACTAAGGCAATGGAACTACTTGTTATTGGCATATCACAGGGAGAATTCCATCCCCTATGGAGCCAAATGTTATCACATAAAGTTGTTAAGGTCACATGATGACCAAGTATTTTGTTGTATAGGTAACGTCCAGGTGCAACATTCAAAAGCAGTCCATTTAGGGCTTGAAATACAAGCAACGACCGGGTCTATTTTTCAACGATGGAGATCCCATGAGCATGTTAGATCAAGAGCCACGCGTCCTTCATATCTGATAGTAGTGTTTTACTTCAGGAATTCAAGTTTTGAGAGTTTTATCTTCTCCCCTCTCACCTTCATCCAAAGTGTTTTCTCCAGAAGTCCGCCGATCTCTGTCGCGTGTCCTTCCAGATTTGGTGATGGTGTTTTACTTCGGTAATTCGGGTTTCAGGAGTTTTATCTTCTCCCCTCTTGCCTTTATTTGGAGTGTTTTCTCCATAAGTCCACTGATCTCTGTCGCGTGTCCTTCCACATCATACAGTCATGATTCACTTTGGAGCTTCAGTTCTATATGCATTCCTCCCCTGAGCTTCGAAGTGCCCAGGTATGTGGTGCCCTCATCAGTCATGACACGTGGAATCCATCTAGCACTGACACATGGAACTCATCTCAAAAATTTTTGGGCATGTCATCCACCTATTTTCGAGTGAGACATGTCTCCCTTTCGTCCATGACAGGTCATCATAATGACGTCAGGCCACCACGTCAGCTGTGGGAGATCATCCTCTAGGAAGTATTCTTGTTAAAAATTAGCGTCATCTCCATGCGCATTTTTAATGGATCCTAGAGTTGACAAACGAATAAAATTTAGCGGTGGTGCTAAATTTAGCAGGTGCACCTAAATCTCAGATCGTGACCAGATCAATGACCACGCTTCATTTCGGGGACACAACATGCTCGAACGATAAAATTCTTGAGCGGTTCCAAAATTGAAATTGTGGTATGGCCAAAGGGATACATGGTGGAAGGTGGTGAGTTGCGGGCTCAAAATAAGTGTGGATATAAAACTCCTTTGACAGCCCCACAATCACGTGCTTATTCAACGTCAAATCTGATAGAAGCACGTAGCACCCCACTAGGCGTTGAGCCTCGTCTTGATATGGAGGATAAATCAATTAATGAAAGAAAGAACTGGTAGTTGAAACCTCGAATCACTCCATAAATAGAAAACATGGAGGGTCTAGCCATGGAGACATAAGACTGTCAGCTCGAGGTACCATGAGGGGCAGTTTTCTTGCAGGCCCATGCTGAGCTGAGTTTTCTTCTGAAAGAACGAACAAGACAACTAAAGAACATTCTAGGAAGGGAGAAAATACATGCAATTTGGATACACTCAAGAACAAACAACGGGGAGACACAGATGGAAAAGACTTGGACATGATGGCCAGCTCGCGCTCCTAGCGGTTGTCCACTGTTTTGGGTATAAATACATTAGTTGAAGAATATGTTATGGTCAATGGTTGAGCATAGCTCCCTATTTGTAATAGTTTGATAACATAGTTGTTCTCTCGTTATGTATGAGACTTGAGACTTTCTCATTAATAGAAGTCAGTTTCTTTCATCATTTTGTTTCCTCTTGTGTTGAAAAACTCATGCATGGATGATCCAGACGAGATGTTGTAGTTGTATTGTAATGGAGGTTTGATTATAATGATGCTATGATCTATTTCAATATTTTCTTTCACTGTCCTGTTTCCTCTTATGCTGAAATGCTCATGCATGGATGATCCAGACGAGTTTTTGTAGTTGTATTGTAATGGAGGTTTTATTATAATGTTGCTGTGATATATTTCAGTATCTTAAACTTAAGTTCAAGAGTGCTCTTGTGCCTGAGTTTCTCTACACCAAGTTTCTTGAAGTCCGGATGCTCATGGAAGAATTGTCCACTTTCCTCACTAAGTCTTCCTCCTTCTCACCTTTAGCCTTAAACCACTGACTGAAGTTAATGAGAACCTCATTTTCTTATGCATTACTAGCCCAATTTTCCGTGTTTAAACATTCTTACACTGAGCTTTGTCCATTTGACCTCCAATCATAAACCTACCTCCACAAACATTTTGATGGGTGCCAAGCTTATCCTCCTATAATATGAGGGTGAATCTCAGCACTGACAGATAAATCAATTGAATGAGTAAGCAACATGCAGTAGTAGCCTTGTAAAAAACATAAGCTGAATACATGAAAACCACTCATGGAAGAAAATAAGTAGTATGACTGCAAAGGTTGTGTTCAGGAATTAGGTTTGAGTAGAGAGATATGAAGATAAGTTGCAACAGTCAAAGGATAATATTTTTGGCAAAGAACCCTTCTTATCATTCTAAGACTAAGCACATTGATGTACAATACCATTTCATCGGAGACATGGTGGAAAGCAAGACGATGTTGTTTTAGAAAATAGACACGTTAGAAAACATATCAGACTCTTTGACCAAGTATGTGAGTGTTGTGAAGTTATCTTGGTGCAGAGAGGCAATGGGAATTTCTGCCCTGGGACTGTGAATGAGATTTCATGTGTCTCCCAATTTCAACAGAGAAGACATCAAGTGGGAGAATGTTGGGTTGTTATATTCTTTGTAGTGAAATTCCAATCGAGGCAGATCAACTGACAGTCGAAGTCGAAGGTTGAGGTGGTTCGATTGGGTAAAGTCAAGTCGAAGGTCAAGGTGAGTCAACCAGGTAAATTCGAAGTTGAAGGTCGAGGTGGTTCGACATGGTAAATACATCGACAATAATTCGAAGAGGTCAACCAAAAAGAGGTCGAAAAGCAGGCATGCGGAAACCAAATGAATACTGAATGAAGGACAACTAGTAGTCGATGGGTAATCCGACTTGGTATTCAACTATAACAAAATACCATGATTCACGATATTTGTAGCCAATGATCTGCGTGGATCTGTAACTATTGTTTTGGGCGCCTTTTCTTTAGGGATTTTCCTACTGTAAATCCTATAAATAAGGCATGTTTTAAGGATGTAAAAAGTGATTAATGAATGAATCTTTATATGATGAATGGCTAATCACCAAGAGTATGTAATCGTAGAGGTTTTTGGTCATGTAGATGTAATTTGAATTGGCCACGGGGGTTGTTATTGTGTAAGCAAGAGGGTATGATTTTGATTGTGTCTTAGTTGTGGACAAAGGTTAGACATGTAACCTTTTATTCTGAATGAATAAGACAACAAGAGAGCAAAACACTCAAGGAATGTTGGTTTTCCTGGTTTGGGTTTTGAGGGTAAAATCTCTATGTACTGTGTGTTTGATTTGTCATTTACTTTCTTCATTATATATTTATTCCTCTCCTCTACTAGGTTTAGTGTGGAATTGTCCTCATTCCCTAACATTAATTTGCTTCATCTTAGAATGATAAAGATTGTTCTTTGCTAGAAAGGTTTCACTTTGTCTATCACAATATATCTTTACAATTGTTTTTACAAAATCAATACCCGGAAATAGTCTTTACACCATACAACTTCCTTACTCACATGAGTGGGTTCCATGTACCCAACATATGTGGTTGAAAGTTCGACTATAACTCGCTTCTTGCTCATCCAAGTAATTTCTTTGCTAAATAGGTTAAATACATAACCACTTGTATTTCTTCTATGATAAAGATATACAACTCACTTTGCATCAAAAAACCTGGTACATCTACCACTTTGTTTGGTTCTAGTCTTCCTTGGTAGTATTTTTCGTAATCCAAAGTGCCATGTAAATATCTAAAACCATCTTTACATTTTCCTATTATTCCTTCCTTAATTTTGACATATATTTTTTCAAAATTCCCACTACATGGGAAATGTCTAGTTGGTACAAACCTAAAATACATCAAAATTACCAACAACACTTGTATAGGGAACATGCAACATATCATCTACCTCTTTGCATGTCTTGGGATACTATTCCACACACAAATTTACACCTACATGAATAGGATCCTTGACCTGTTTAGATTCCCATATATTAAATGTAATATACCAAGATAAAATATAACTTAGTAAACTAGAGTAAGTATAGATATTATACATAATTAATGAACTATCATAAATAACTAGCTTCATATGAAAATATGCTTCTCATAATAATATATGTATAAATAAGAGAGTCGTGCAACTTATATCACACCAATTATGAATTAATCAATATAAATTTTATATTTGAATATGTATATGTATGATTAATTCCCTTCTAGTGGTATCATAGATGTTTCTTTTTGTTGATTAGTGGTTAATTTATTTTTCCAAGGGAAAATTAAATTTGGGCTTGTGGCCCAATTAATTAACATGACATTGGAAAGAAAAAAACTACATTGTAAATGATGTTCCTCAGGAGGTCTCATACACCAATTTGATGTCTGGCTTGTCCGTGACCTTAAAAATATATTATTATTATTATTATACTATATGTATAAATAAGGGAGCCATGTACCTTGTATCAAACCGTTTATGAATTAATACATAACTTCTATACAATCATGTCTTATCAACAATCATTTTGGTCCCTTCTGAAAAATCAAATTGAAAATATATTCCTCCAAACAAAAGGATCATATGCAAAGAAAGACAAACATGAAAAGTCACTTCATTTTGAAGTGTAATGCACCAAATTGGAGTCCAATCCATAAATGAAAGGAAAAAATGTTCTACTTGTGTGAAGAAAATATCAATAATAGCAAAAATGAGGAAGAAGCAAGCGATATATCTACATTTGATACAAAAATTGACAATTCAACTGAAGAAATAAAAAATTCTTTAAGATGAAGGTAGACATAAAAAAAAAATCATCTCAACACTCCTTGTTGCCATAATGAAGGATATAATTTTTCAACCCTAGATTCTTAAAGTTTTTGGTTACATATAGAAAATCAAAGTTATGGTAAATATAAATAGTGTCAGTTCACATAATTTCATAGATACAATAATATCAAAAAAGTAAAAAATGTTTGTCTACTCTATCTTTGACTTTCAACTTGTAATACCGGGTGATAAAACTACTTCACGTGATTGGGAATGCCATAAGGTAGAATCAACTATTAATGATAACTAATTAAGGTCATCAATGTATGGCATGGTAATTGGGGGAGTAGACATTGTCCTAGGATCCCAATGGTTGGCCACAATAGGTGCAATAGGGTTAAACCTACACAAACTATTTTAAAGATTTTATGATAATGGAAAAAAAGACAAGTTTTATGGAATTATGAGCCCACCCAATCAACTAGATTTGTCTAAAAAAATGAAGAAAATGATTAAGAAGAGATCCCAAGACTTCATTTTACATTGTTACTCAATGTATGGGGTAGCCAATGAAATAAATGATCCCAGATAATTAGATAGAATACCTAGGAAATGCAATATCATTTTTCAAGACTTTCCTAGAGGCCTTCCTGTTGGCATGTTTACAGGTAGGTGTGCTTGTCATTGATGGCAAGATCAAAGTATGCAGCGATGGAAAAATAGGGACAATGTAAGCTCAGAAGAGATAGTGCAGAGGTGCACGAAGAGTGAAAGAGTGTGCTTGTTTATTTGATGGCAAACAGGTAGGAAAGGAAGATCAACAACGCAGGGATAATTGCATGAAAAGATCAGACTGAGCATTGGAGGAGTCAAGGAAGCAACTCACGACAAGAATGCCGAAACGACGAAATGAGAAACGCTAGAATATGTTGATACAACTCCATTTCGGAGTTTCAGATACCGAGAGTTGAAGTGTCAAAACACTTCACCACAGGAGTCCCGGAATCGCGAAATGTGAAACGTCGAAATCCCGAAAGCCGGAGATAGTTTCGGATACCGGGATTTCGAATACCGGGAGTTGGGGATGTCAAGAACTCTTACTATAGGAGTCTCAAAGTCGTGAAATGTGAGATCACGATATGCTAAACCATGATATAATCTCAACCATTGGATCGAGGAAAAAACTTGACCATTGATCCAAGAAGGATACGTGGCGAAAGATCATCCTTTTGCTGACTAGAAAGTCAAAGGAACGGGGTTCCCTAACCTCTCGAACTCACTATACGCGAAATCATGAAATAACCTTAGATGTCAGATCGAAGTTTGATCTGGACCATTGATCCGACTCCATTTCGTAGTTTCGGATACCAGGATATGGAGGAGTCAAGTGTCGAGACTCCTCATCACAGGAGTCCCGAAGTTGCGAAGTGAGAAAAGCCAAAAAGATGATCTGACTCCATTTCGGAGTTTCGCAGACTAGGACTTGGAAGTGAAGAACATTCACATCAAGAATGCCAAAATCATGATATGAGAAATCGCGAAGTGATATGGGCTGACAGATCCAGGAGGTGAATGTGGCAGACCACGTCAGAAAGGACAGGTGGAAGACTATGACACGTGGCACGATCAGACAACGATAAGTGTCAAGTTGATTTGGCATTTCAGGCCACTGTAAATCACAATTCTGAGTGACACGTGATAGCCACTCGGGTCACGACACATCATCGAGTGACGCAATACTGATCTCACTTCGAGATTTTTTTCTTCGGGAGTTTTAACTCCATAACTCCCCCAAAGTCTTGAAGGCTGAAATCCCAGGGCAGAGGATAGCTGTCCGATCACTACGGATCGAGGACCGTTGATCTGGAGATCAAAGCGCTTGTGTGATTGGAGAGGGGTCATATTCCGATGGTCACATCGTTGAAGAGTTGTAGAGAAAATCTTGAAGCGGCAAGCTCCTTTTTCAGAGTTTCGGAGATCGCAACTTGGAGAGTCGAGATGCCACACAACAGGATTGCCGAAATGCCGAAATGCAAAACACGTTTTGTCTCAGCTTGTGGTCACAACCATTGGTCACATCGACGGAAGATGGAGGAAGGAGCTAGTGCAACCAAGCTCAATTTCAGAGTTTCAGGGATCAGTACGTGAAGCGTGAAACCTTAACCACAAGAATCCTGAAATGCCGAAATACGAAACGACGAATTAAACACAAGACCCTATGAACTCCATCCAACGGTGTAGGTGAACTTGAATATGATCGAAGGGATACTGTTGCACTTCCTAGTGTAACTGCTAGAAACGACTGACGATTTATGCCAGAGGACTTGAAGAGGCCTTAGAATGATCGCCAGAGAAGATGAAGAGGCTCGAGGCATCTTCCAGTGATTTAAGACTATTCTTAGAGGTGATTGAGAGATGGATGAGCATTGAAGCCTGTGACTGAAACAGAGAGGATTAGCTCGACTATGATAGAGAAGATGAAGAGTCTCAACTACCAGAGGCTGAGAAATCTCAGCATAACACCTAGTGATGCTGGACGCGTGGGTTAAACCACCAGAGAAGCTGAAGAGTTGCAATGATGACCAGGTAGAGTACTCGACATGAGGAGGAGATGCATGATAGAGAGGGTGTGTAGAGGCTGTAGGGAGAGAGCTGTGGCAGAGGGAAGTGAGAGAAAACAACCCGATGTGGAGGAGAGCATGCAGGAACATGGCGCATATTGCATGCACAAGGAGCACATAGACTATAAGAATGCAGAACAAAGAAGAGATCAGGGTTGTTGTTGTTGGGTGTGATTGAGGTGTGAATAAGGAGGCAGAGCGCAGTAGCAGAAATGTACAGAAGGGGAATGGTGCATTGAAGGGACATGGCACAAAGAGCATAAAAGGAAAAATAACATAAAGTGCAAGGAGTGTGTAGAAGACACTGATGCAGACATAGCAGTGCAGTGTAGCAGAATCGTGATGAGACTGGTAAGCCATTGAAGAACTTTATATCACTGTAATAAGTCATAATAGCAAAGATTTATATTTCAGGGTGGTAGGGAGGTGCTATGGAGGACTGTTGTCCTTAGAGGTTCAAGTGGGTGCTTGAACATAGGGAGTTGTAGCTTCCTTCTAGTTGGTGCTAGAGAAACCAGGGAGTTGGTGCTTCCTTCTAGTTGGTGCTAGAGAAACCAGGGAGTTGTAGCTTCCTTCTAGTTGGTGCTAGAGAAACCAGGGAGTTGGTGCTTCCTTCTAGTTGGTGCTAGAGAAACCAGGGAGTTGGTGCTTCCTTCTAGTTGGTGCTAGAGAATCCAGAGATTTGGTGCTCTTAGCAAGTAGCAGCTTGCAAAATAGAGGTTGTAGCCTCATTATGAATTGGTTATCATATGTATGATAATGTAAAGAATGTAAAGATTACTCATCATATAAAGAAGAAGAGGTTTTTACCCTGTATGGGTTTCCTCAGGAAATATCTGTCTCAGTGTATCTCATATGTGTGACTGATGATGAATGTTCTATTGCTTACTTCCATGCATTATTGTGTCTGTCATTAAATGTTGTGTAAAGAGTTTAAAATAAGCATAATTGTTTAAGCTCAGTAACAACTGATTCACCCCCCCTCTCTGTTGTTCAACAATTGGTATCGGAGACGACCCCTTTTATCTAAGGGTAGATCCTAGAGATTAAACATGTCAAGCCATGAAGGAAATTCAACCAATAAGGCCCCTCTATTCAAAGGAACAAACTTTGCCTTCTGGAAAGTTAGAATGAGAACCTACATAATGGCTTTAGGTGCAGATGTCTGTGATGTGGTAGATACTGGTTATGTAAAGCCAGTTGTACTAGCTAATAAGGATGACAAGCTAGAATTTAGCTTCAACGCTAAGGCTATGAATGCTATCTTGAGTGGGCTTGCAGAATCATAATTCGTAAAAGTTATGCACCTAGGAACTGCCAAAGAAATGTGGGACAAACTCATTAGCAGTTATGAAGGTAATGAGAAGGCAAAGGATGCCAAGCTTCAAACCTACAGAATATAGTTTGAACAACTGAAGATGAAGGAAGATGAAACTGTTGGAAAATACTTTTTGAGAGTATAAGAAATGGTAAATGCAATGAAAGCACTTGGTGAGAAAATTGAGGAACCTTCTTTAGTTTAGAAAATTTTGAGATCTCTACCAAATAGGTTCAACCTGAAGGTATCTGCTATTGAAGAACTTAATGATCTAAAAACCTTGGAGTTTGATCAACTTTTAGGAACATTGACTGCATATGAAATGAGAATAGTTAAAGATAAATCCACCTCCAGAGGAGCATCATTTAAGGCAGACGAGAATGAGGATTCAGAGCCTGATGAAATTGAAGCAAAATTTGTGAAGACACTGAAGAAGGGATCAAGCAAATACAAAGTTAAACTTCCTTTCAAATGTTTAAACTATGGTAGGATAGGTCATTTTGCAAATAAATGTCCCCACAAAAGAAAGGACCAGACATGTGATGATGAGGAGAAGCACAAACACATAAATTTCTTTAAAGAGATTAACTTTAAGAAGAAACGTCTTTTCGTAAACAATGATGATGATCCTTCAGATGATGAAGACAATGACTCCACTATTGAATATAAACTAAATGACTTCATACTTATGGCCAAAGAGGATTATGATAATATAAGCACAGGAAGTGATGCTAATGAAGAAGAAACTATGGTTGACATGGAATGAGAACTGATCAGTGCACTGGAAGAGATTGATAGACTAAGAATTAAGAACAGAAAGCAAAGACAATTGATGACACAATTTGAGAAAGATAGTAAAGAACCTAATGAAGACCTTGTCCTACTAAAAGTTGAATTAGAAAAGGCAAATAAAATCGAAGACATTTTGAAACAATAGTTATCAAAAAATAAGGCAAGATGTGAAGCCTTAGAACAAGAAGTACTGAAAACTAGGAAAGAGATGGAGAAGTTTCAAGCCTTGTATAATCAGAATCTGTCAAGTATCAAAGCCTCAGAAGGATTAGCCACCATTTTGAATCA
>JZKD02S2012593.1:172381-230498 GCA_000966675.3 Picea glauca
TTGAACAATGAGATTGAATGCTACATCCGTCATAACTATGGACATAAATATATTGACTATCGATTAAGGAACTATGAACTAGATTTGAATTCCCCTGCTGAAAATGTCAAGTTTTAGAAGAAGAAAGAAAGTGACAAGTGTGGATTAGTGTTGTCAGCTCAAAGAAAAACGAACCCTTGGTATATAGACAGTGGATGCTCCAAACATATGATGAGAGAGAAAGGTAAGTTTCTATCTCTAAGTGAAAGCAAATAAGGAAACGTAACCTTTGGAAATGATGCTCCAGGTAAAATAAAGGGTAAAGGGATGGTGAGTTTAAGTAATGGAAAAGGAAAAGCCAAAGATGTTCTACTTGTAGATGAGCTGAAACATAATATGCTCAATGTAAGTCAAATGTGTGATAGAGGATGTGAAGTGGTGTTCACGTCCAAGGACTGCAAAATAAAGTCTGTAAACTTAGGACAAGTGGTGGCCAAAGGCATAAGGACAAAAAATAACATATATGTGCTGAAAGAAAATAGAGAAGAGTGTCATCTAAGAAAACACGATGAAAGTTGGTTATGGCATAGGAGACATGGAAATTTAAACTTTGACCAGTTAATCAAGCTCAAAAATATTGAGGCAGTAAAAGATCTTCCGAGAATATCAAAGCCCCAAGATTCGATGTGTAAACCCTGCCAAGTAGGAAAGCTAACCAGTACACCGTTTAAGTCCAAGAGATTTACTTCAATAGAGAAACCACTCCAACTAGTTCATATGGATTTATGTGGACCATCAAAACATGAAGGAACAGGAAGAGAAAATTACTTCATGCTAATTATTGATGATTACTCTAGACTTACTTGGGTTGCCTTTCTCAAGGAAAAAGATGAAGCATTTGAGAAGTTTACAATATTTAAGGCTTTAACTGAGAATCAAACATGCAAGAGGTTAAAGGAAGTAAGATCAGACAGAGGAGGAGAATTTATGTCAAGTGATTTCAAGGAATTCTGTGATAAGCATGGGATCAAGAGAGAATACAGAATCCCAAGAACTCCACAACAAAATGGAGTAGTTGAGAGGCAAAACAGAACAGTGCAACAAATGGCTAGGTCAATGATGAATGAGAAGAACATTGGTCAAACCTACTGGGTAGAAGCAATACACACAACATTCCATGTTCTTAACAAAGCCCACCTCAGACCACAAAGTGACAAGACACCTTATGAACTGTGGTATGGGAGACCTACTTCAATCAAACACTTCAAAGTCTTTGGGAGTAAATGTTACATAAAGAATAATGATGAGAACCTTGGCAAATATGATGACAGGGCTGATGAAGGTATCTTCTTAGGATATGCTACAAATAATAAAGGATACAGATTCTATAATAAGAGACTGCATAAAATGGTTGACTCTATTGACGTAATAGTTGATGAAGGAATTCCAACAAGAGAGGTGTACAATAATGAGTCTTCTACAGAGGACACATGTAAAGCTGGAGATGAAAAGGTCCAAGAATAAAAAAATGAAGACTCTGACTTAGATGAAGACATAGATACTCAGACAGACTTAAATCAACAGGCAACTTCAAATTCCTTCTTCAGAATCACTCAAAAGAATCATCCTGCAAGTCAGATAATTGGTGAAAAAGACAAAGGTGTACAAACCAGGAGAAAGATAATAAAAAATGTCGAGCAATCACATATAGATTTCATATCCATGCTAGAACCCAATAAATTTAATGAAGCTAGCAAAGATGACCATTGGGTTAAAACAATGAATGATGAACTTGATCAGATTGAGAAAAATAATACGTGGGAGATGGTTCACAGACCGGAAGGTAAAAATATCATTGGTTCCAAATGGATCTTTAAGAATAAGGTGAATGAGCAGGGAAAAGTTGTTAGGAACAAAGAAAGATTGGTTTGTAAAGGCTATGCTCAAATAGAAGGACTATATTTTGATGAAACATTTGTGCCCATAGCAAGGTTAGAAGCTATCCAAATATTTCTTTCCTATGCTTGTCATAAAAGGTTTAAAGTTTATCAAATGGATGTCAAGTCAACTTTTCTAAATGGAGATTTAAATGAAGAAGTCTATATGGAACAACGAGAAGGTTTCAAACTGTCTGATAACCCTAACTTAGTATGCAAGCTGAAGAAAGATTTATATGGGTTAAAACAAGCTCCTTGAGCCTGGTATCACAGACTGGATACATATCTCAAAGACAAAGAGTTCAAGAGAGGAATAGTTGACAACAATCTATATATCAAAATAGAGGATAATGATTTTCTCATCATGTTGGTCTATGTAGATGACATCATCTTCGGATGTAATAAGGATTCATTGGTAAAATGGTTTGCTTCTGCCATGGAGTCTGAGTTTGAAATGTCTATGATAGGTGAACTGTCATTTTTTCTTGGTCTGCAAATTACTCAGAGGTCTGAATGGATGTTCATTTCTCAAGAAAAATATCTAAGATAAATGTTGAAAAGGTTTCAAATGGAAGATTCTAAACCTGTGGGTACACCTATGGTTACTGGATGCAAATTAAGCAAGGATGATGACTCGCCTGATGTTGATCAAAGTTCATATAGGTCAATGATAGGCAACCTGTTGTACATCACAACATCTCTACTAGACATAATGCATGCTGTTGGAATGGTAGGAAGATATTAGTCTACACCTAAACAGAGTCATTTGCAAGTTGTCAAAAGGATATTCAGGTATTTGAAAGAAACAATGACTTATGGTCTGTGGTATCCCAGAAATTCAAATTTTCAGTTAATTGCTTATTCAAATGCAGATTGGGAAAATTGTGTTGATGAGAGAAAAAACACCAGTGAAGGAGCATTCTTCCTGGGTGACTCATTAGTAGCATGGCTTAGTAAAAAGTAAGGTTCCATTTCTTTATCAACTACAGAGGCAGAGTACATTGTTGCTGCTACCTGTTGCACTCAGGTATTATGGATGATTCAGACACTTGCAGACTTGGAGGTAAAATACGCTGCACCGATCCCAATTCATTGTGATAACACTAGTGCCATCAGTGTGTCTAAGAATCCTGTATTCCACTCCAGGACCAAGCATATTCCCATAAAATACCATTTTTTGAGAGAGAAGGTCACCAATAAGGTTGTTCAGGTCCATTACATTCCAACCACAGAAAAAATTGTAGACATCTTTACTAAACCCCTAGCCAAGACACCATTTGAATATCTCCGATAGAAGTTGGGTGTCATCTCGTCTCACACCTAAGAGAGTCAATCCTATTAGGGAGAGCTTTGTATTGATTGAATATCTGATACCTCCTAAAAATACTGCAACAACTCAGGGGGAGCATGTTTTCTTTGACATTTATGTCAAAGGGGGAGAAAAGGAGGGGTTCGGACTGGATGCTATAGTTGGAGGTCCAAACAGATGAGCGCAGTCTTTCAGGGTTGCCATCAATGCCAAAGGGGGAGATTGTTGGCATGTTTACAGGCATGTGTGCTTTTCATTGATGGAAATATCAGAGTATGCAGTGATGGAAAAACAGGGACAACGTAAGCTCATAAGAGATAGTGCAGAGGTGCAAGAAGAGTGCAAGAGTGTGCTTTCTTATTTGATGGCAAACAAGCAGGCAAGGAAGATCAATAATGCAGGGATAATTGCATGGAAAGATCAGACCTGGAATTGGAGGATTCAAGGAAGCAACTCACGACAAGAATGATGAAACGACGAAATGCGAAACTTCAGAATACATTGATCCGAATCCATTTCAGAGTTTCGGATACCAGGAGTTGAAGTGTCAAAACACTTCACCACAGGAGTCCTGGAATCACAAACTGAGAAATGCCGAAATCCCAAAAGCAGGAGACAGTTTCAGATACTCGGAGTTGGGGATGTCAAGAACTCTTACTACAAGAGTCCCAAAGTCGCGAAATGCGAAATCGGGATATGCTAAACCACTGTATAATCTCAATCGTTGGATCAAGGAAAAAACTAGACCGTCAATCCAAGAAGGATACGTGGCGAAAGATCATCCTTTCGCTGACTGGAAATTCAAAGGAATGGGGTTCCCTAACCTCTCGAACTTGCGGTACGCGAAATCGCAAAATAACCTTAGCCATTAGATCGAAGTTTGATCTGGATCGTTGATTTGACTCCATTTTGGAGTTTCGGATACCGGGAGATGGAGAAGTCAAGTGTCAAGACTCCTCATCACAGGAGTCCCGAAGTTGTGAAGTGCGAAAAGTCGAAAATCTAATCTAACTCCATTTCAGAGTTTCGCAGACCGGGACTTGGAAGTGAAGAACATTCACATCAATAATGCCTAAATCATGATATGCGAAATTGCGAAGTGATCTGGACCGACAGATCCAGGAGGTGAATGTGGCAGACCACGTCAGARAGGACAGGTGGAAGACTATGACATGTGGCACGATCAGACAACGACAAGTGTCAAGTTGATTTGGCATTTCAGGCCACTGGAAATCACAATTTTGAGTGACACGTGACAACCACTYAGGTCATGACACGTCATCGAGTGATACAAGAGTCACCTCACTCCGAGAKTTTTTTCTTCAAGAGTTTTAACTCCATCACTCCCCCAAAGTCCCGAAGGCTAAAGTCCCGGGGCAGAGGATAGTCGTTCGATCACCATGGATCGAGGACTGTTGATCTGGAGATCGAAGTGCTTGTGTGATTTGAGAGGGGTCATATTTCGGTGGTCACATCGTCGAAGAGCTGTAGAGAAAATCTTGAAGTGGAAATCTCCTTTTTCGGAGTTTCGGAGATCGCGACTTAGAGAGTTGATATGCCACACAACAGGATTGCCGAAATGCCAAAATGCAAAACATGTTTTGGCTCAGCCTGTGGTCACATCGACGAAAGATGGAGGAAGGAGCTAGTGCAACCAAGCTCAATTTCAAAGTTTCGGGGATCAGTACGTGAAGCGTAAAGAAACCTTAACCACAAGAATCCCGAAATGCCGAAATACAAAACGACAAATTAAATGCAAGACCCTACGAACTCCATCCAACGGTGCAGGTGAACTTGAATATGATTGGCGGGCTACTGTTTCACTTCCCAGTGTAAATTATAGAAACGACTGACAGTTTCTGCCAATGGACTTGAAGAGGACTCAGAATGATCGCCAGAGAAGATGAAGAGGCTTGAGGCATCTTCCAGTGATTTAAGACTATTCTGAGAGGTGATTGAGAGATGGATGAGCGTTGAAGCCTGTAACTGCAAAAGAGAGGATTAGCTCGACTATGATAGAGAAGATGAAGAGTCTCAATTTCCAGAGGCTGATAAATCTCAACATAACACCCAGTGATGCTGGACGCGTGGGTTAAACTGCTAGAGAAGCTGAAGAGTTGCAATGATGATTAGATAGATTACTCGACACGAGGAGGAGATGCAGGATAGAGAGGGCGTGTAGAGGCTATAGGGAGAGAGCTGTGGTAAAGGGAAGTGCGAAAAAACACCTCGATGTGGAGAACAATGGCAGAGGGAGAGCATGCAGGAACATGACACATATTGCATGCACAAGGAGCACAGAGACTATAAGAATGAAGAACAAAGAAGAGATCAAGGTTGTTGCTGTTGGGTGTGATTAAGGTGTGAAGAAGGAGGCAGAGCGCAGCAACAAAAATGTACAGAAGGGGAATGGTGCATTGAAGGGACATGGCGCAGAGAGCATAAAAGGAAAAAGAACAATAAGCGCAAGGAGTGTGCAGAAGACACTGATGCAGACAGAGCAATGCAGTGTAGCAGAACAGTGATGAGACCGGTAAGCCATTGAAGAACTTTATATCATTGTAATAAGTCATAATAACAAAGATTTATATTTTAGGGTGGTAGGGAGGTGCTAGGGAGGACTGTTGTCCTCAGAGGTTCAAGTGGGTGCTTGAACAGAGGGAGTTGTAGCTTCCTTCTAGTTGGTGCTAGAGAAACCAGAGAGTTGGTTCTTCCTTCTAGTTGGTGTTAGAGAAACCGGGGAGTTAGTGCTTCCTTCTAGTTGGTGCTAGAGAAACCATGGAGTTGGTGCTAGAGAATCCAGAGAGTTGGTGCTCTCAGCAAGTAGCAGCTTACAAAACAGAGGTTGTAGCCTCATTATGAGTTGGTGCTCATATGCATGATAATGTAAAGAATGTAAAGATTACTTATCATATAAATAAGAAGAGGTTTTTACCATGTATGGGTTTCCTCAGGAAATATCTGTCTCGGTGTATCTCATATGTGTGACTGATGCTGAATGTTCTATTTCTTACTTCCCTGCATTATTGTGAATGTCATTAAATGATGTGTAAAGAGTTTAAAATAAGCATAATTGTTTAAGCCTAGTAACACCTGATTCACCCCCCCCTCTCAGTTGTTCAACACTTCCTCTATAACGATCTAGAGAGCATATCATAGAACTAATCCCTAGATCAAATTTAGTTAGGATATAATCTTACAAGGATTCTCATAAATAAAAAAATAGAAATTTAATGTATGGTTCAAGAATTATTAGACTGCGGGGTAATAACCCAAAGAAAGAGTCCATACTCAACTAGTCATAATTGTATAGAAAAATAATGGTTATGTAGTATACCTAGGGGGATAATATGGGGTGCCTAGGGAGGTACCAAATGGGAATAATAATATATATTTGGTTATGTATTTCTATATATGGAGGCTATTTATAGTAAATAAGGTCCATGTAGAAGTGTAAACAAAATGATTGTAAACAAGGTTACTAGAAGGTTTCACCTACTAGATTGTTCCTTCTCTAGAATGTTCCTAGGAGGTATATGATACTATAAATAAGTAGAAGAAATGTAATGGAGGTATGGTGATTAATATTGTAATTGTAGAAAACATCATTGCTTGCATAGTGTTTTCCATCCTCAAGGAATAATATATGGTGTTACCCTACCTTAAGGCTTTTATCTACAAATATTGTGTTGATTCTTTGATGTTTATTGTGTAGATATGATATTTATTCTCAATTTGATTTTATAATTCTATTGAGGATATAACATTTGGTATCAGAGCTCTTTCTTGGGATTAAAAAAGGAAGATTTTTTTTCCTGCATATTTTTCAAAGGAAAAAAAGAGGACATCGGACTTTAGATTAATTTCTAAAACTTTTAGAGAAGAATTTGAAGAAAACAGTTGGATATTTGAGTTCCTGTAAAAAAAACAGTTGAATTTAGAAAAAAATCGTTTGAAACGGTGTTCAAGAAGCAAATATATCATTGATTTAAAATCAATTGTTTTAGGGTTTTTTTGAGGATGACTGGTTGATTTGTAGATAATATATCTTTTGATAGAGGGATCATATTTCAGTCAAACCAATGAAAATAGATGCAAAGTGGTTGTGGCATTTCATAATTGTGATGATAATAGTCAATCAGAGAAGTATAACCACAATTATGCTCATTTTCATTTAGGCACCTCAAGGAGCTCCATTGAAAAGTAAGTAATTCTCTTTAAAACCCTAGTTCTATTTTCTAAGATGTGGTTTACAGGAAAATATGATGGTGTTACTATTGAAGAATACATAAAAATAAATAAGAAATTATGGGGAAAATGATGGAAATTTTGGATAGATTGCAATTTAAGAGGTGATGCGGTGATTTGGTGGAGTTTTCTTAACCTTGACAAGATGAAGGAACTTTTAGATAAATAATTTGAAAAAGTATTTTTAGATAGGTGGTCTCGTGTTGTGAAGAAGTATAAAGAGATAACCAAGGGTTTATTTTCATGTGGAAACTCTATATTACAGGTTCATGGCTGTATTCATAAAGAAAATGTCATTGTTTCTATTAACCCTAGTTGCCAACATAATTTCATCAATATTCATTTGGATAACATATTGCATGTTTTTGCAAAACATATCCACGACAAACAAGTTGAGGGTGAGACTATTCAAAATTTTAAATATTTGAAGCTCACCATGGATAAATGCGTGTTTCCTTTAGACTTTTATGCTATATATAGGCCTAGACTAATCATGTGCTTTACCATTGATTTACAATAGTTTTGTATTGATGTGGATCACTGTCATATAATGTTTGAGGGTATATGTATCTTCCCCTTTACTTTGGAGATGTTTAATTTATTTTTTGAGAGGTTTCTAGTGACTCAAATGACATTTGGTTTCCACCCTCCTAGGTTTATGATTGATGTGTGTATGGACATGTGGGGAAAATGTTTTCGAAGAGGCTAGCATAAGTACCCATGTAGGTAAGTGGGTGCAAATGTTTTGGCTATGTTAGGTAGTGAGGATGATCATATCCTCTATATTATACAATATACATATGTAGTTATGGATTAGAAAGGATGTCCAAACATCATATGTACTCCATTTGATCCACCATACATGAGAGGTAATATTTATTATTTTAGTCGCAATTTTTTTTGTCTTATTTAATGCACATGTAATTGATTATAATATTTTATTTAAATTGTCTAGTTATTGTTGTCTATTATCTTATAGATATTTTCTCATATGCTGGTGAGGATCCTCCCTAGGATAATGCAGAGATGGTTGAGACTGATGAGATATCTTAGGAATGTAGGCATGGCATGCCATGGAGACCATATCACAATTTTTTTCATAAGGTCACATATAAATTATTTGCACTAATGAATGGATTTAGAGTGGTGCTAGTACAATATCAAGTGATTGTGTAGGAATTGTTGAATTTCCCTATCCTGGAACCTAGGTATCTTGTTATCTACGATTTCCTTGCTGTAAATCAAACTAGCAGTTAACAAAAAAACATACACTTTTTGGAATATTCAACTTGGATAAATATAGCAGAAGCAATACTAGAAACCAAAATCTCAAACACAATATAGAAATATATTCTTCCCATTAACTAATCTTATCATTCAATAAATTAAAATCTTACAAGGGCTCCCTTATTGGGAAAATGGCCCAATTAGAAAAGAGACAAAGTACATCAAAACATGATTGGTTCATATGCTACCAAACTGCCTAGCACTTTTTTTGTGCTATTGTATGATCCTGTACGACTATAGTGTGACACATACACTGATACTCCCGCTATACCACACATCATGTAACATAACACTCATGCTATCCGTGTGACCTATATGTTGATACTCGAACTATCTGTGTGACCCATAACATAATACTCACACTACCTATGTTAGTCCGATCTTTTTGTTGCTCTCTCTCTCTCTCTCTCTCTCTCCCCCTTTGGCCTAGATCTCTAGATGGAATTCCTTCTCCACCTATTGAAGATCTCCTTGAGAAAAATTCCTTCTCTGCTCTTTTTTTCAAACAATATCTCAATGTCTCATACAAGTGTCTTCCTCCTTCACCTTAGCCTTTCTTTTATAATCTTGAGTTATGACATAACCCTAATGTATAAAGTGATTGACAAATGAGATTACTTCTCACCTCACTTGAGATCAATGTATAACATTTAATTCACTAATACTAATTAAAGACTTTATTTAAATAAAATCAACTAATTAATAAAATCACTTTACTTTAATAATTCCTTTAATTAAAGTAAATTACCAAGGTAGAAGGATTTGGATGACTTCCACACGTCTAGACACTTAGAGATGTGCGGAAGTACCTGTCCGGTGCTACAAACATCAACAATCCCTCTTAATGAGAAAGGTATTATGCACCACTCCAAGTTTGTCCCTAAAGAAGAAAAGCTCCCCTTTAACCAAGGGTTTGGTTAGAATATTTGCAACATGCTCATCTATGGAAACATATTGAAGCTTCATTTATCCCTTCTGGATCCTATCTTGAATGAAGTGATACTTGATCTCAATATGCTTGGACGCATCATGGAAAATTGGATCCTCCAAGAGTTTGATACAACTTTTATTATCACAGTATATCATTGTAGGATCCAACTCCTAATCAAATAAACTTGTAATCAATTTTTGAATCCAAATAGCTTCACAAATATCCATACTCGCTGTCATATACTCTACCTCTACTAAACTGAGTACTATAGAAGTCCGCTTCCTGCTGAACCATGTAATCACTGCTAATCCCATGCTTAAGAAGCACCCTGAGGTTCTCTTTCTATCTACTACACTCCTTTCCCAATCTAAGTATGAGTATCCCTGCAACCTCACTCCATCACCTCCAAGATACCTCAATCCATACTCCACTCTACCTCTCAAGTACCAAAGAACATGCTTCATTTCTATCCAATGCACCTGCCTCAGATCCATCATGAACTGACTCAAGGTGTTCACAGTGAAACATATATCTTTACTGGTGTTAAAAAATTACATCAAGGACCCTATCAACTACCTGTATATCCTAGGATCCACCAACCCTGAATCTGGAGTGACAACCTTGTTCAGGTTGGTTACCTTAGGTGTAGCCATCAGTATATAGTCCTCCATCGTGAATCTCCTCAAAATATCCATTATGTACTTCCATTGAATATGGATATCTCTCTCGATACCTACCATACCTCTAACCCAAATAAATAATGCATCAAGCCAATGTCTTAATCTTGAAATCAATAACCAAATTTTCTTTACACCCTGCAATAATATCCTCTACACCTATGAGAAACAGATCATCCACATACAACACCAATATGAGTGGATCAACTCAAACAAGTATAAGTATGAAGTACAAGTTAGGATATGCCTCACTCTAGGTAAATCCCATACTGTACAAGCATATATCAATCTTGGAATACCATGCCTTGAGTGTCTGTTTTAGTCCATACAAGGATTTTTTAAGCCTACACACATGAAAATCCCTCCCATGTACCTCAAATTATTGAGGTTGGTATATATATACTTCCACCTCAATAATCCTATTAAGGAAAGTTGTCTTTACATCCATCTGGTGATTCTTCCTCCTCATAAATGAAGTAATAGAAATAACATCTCAAATAGAATCATACCTAGTGATTGGATAAAATGTATCCTTGTTGTCCACTCCATTTCTCTAGGAGAACCCTCTCACCATGAAACTCGCCTTGAACTTCTAGATGCTACCATATCTAGCATGCTTGATCTTGTAGAGCCACTTAGAACTCATAATTGACTCCCCCTATGGTCGAAACTATGTACCAAAATCATTCCTCGTGATATAGGTGTACTCCTACACCATGAAATCTCGCCAAACTTACTAATCTACCGCTTCCTAAAAAATGGAGGGCTCAACATCTATGTTTCTACACATAAGCACCATATAGTTTGGAAACTTCCTCGGAGGCATGTGTTCTCTGAATTCACTCTTAATATCCTCACCAACATCCCTCAATGTATGTAATAGCCACTTGGGTCTCCTAACATAAGTGGAAGGGGATAAATCATCCTCCCACTTGAAGTATGACTCCTTGAACTGTAAGCTGCTGACTACTGCTCATCCTTCAAATCCTGTTGCTCCTCCATCCACATACAACACTGCTGATCACTCTTGAGATTTCCTTGATGCCAAGTTATCCTCGAACTTAACATCTCTACTCATAACTATCTTCTGCTGTGATGGTATGAAGATCTTGTAATCCTATGAGGTCTCACTTTACCCCAAAAATATACCCTTATGTCCTGAAGGCTCCAACTTCATCCTCATCTCCATGGGCATATGGATGTAGACTGGACAACCGAATATTCTCAAATGTCCTATCTTTGGATTCACCCCTAAGAATGCCTCCTCCAAATTATTCCCCCCCAATATCTTGTGAGGAATCATGTTCTACACATATACTACCATGTTACAGACCTCTTCCCAAATAAACATAGGAAACTCTTGGTCATGTATCGTAGACTTGAAAAAACCAATGATGGACCAATTCTTTCTCTTTGCAACCCCATTCCATTAAGGGTTGTATGAGACTCTCAAATCCTTATTGATCCTTACCTCCTTACATAAATCCTTGAAGTCATTGGAGGTGTATCTGCCTCATTATCCGACCTCAAGACCTTGATACTCTTTCCTACTTGGTTTTCCACCTGAGCCCCAAACTCCTGAAACTGACTAAAGACCTCATTCTTGGTATTCATAAATAATATACAGGTTTTCCTAGAAAATGCATCATTAAACATCACATAGGAAGATGCTCCCTACACTAATGCTACTGACATCAGTCCACTCAAATCTGAATGTATAAGATCCAATATACCCTTGGACCTACTCTTGTTTCTTGGAAAAAGAACCTTGGAATTATTTCCAAGCACACACCCTATGCACACTCTGTGCTGCTAGACATTGAGCTTTGGAAGACCTATAAAAATCCCCCTTAGAATCGATAACGACCAAAATTATAGGTGTTCCAACTTCTTGTGAAATAGCTCACGTAGGCTATCACTTTCATGTACCAAATCCTGAACATGATTTCCCTACAACCTATATACAATTCCCTCTCTAACCCCAATGAACACTACTATGTCCAAGCTAGATTTATTTGGATGTATGGGTACTTTCCCTTGCTAAAAAGTAACAAAAAAACCCATGTCCTCCATAACTGATACTGAGAGAAAATTATTCTTTAGTCCTGATATGTAAAACACATCCTGGGCATGAAATGAACCTCCTGACTAAAGATTAATTTTTTTTTCCCTCTCCCTTCACTGCATACTTGGCATCATCACCAAGCTCCAAATGAGCCCATGAGTCCCTCTCTATCATAATTTTGAATAGCTCCTATGATTCTATCATATGACGAGATGCACCACTGTCTAGGTACCCTGCACTTCTAGTAGCTATGCTAGTAAAATGAAAAGAAACTAGTGATAAATCCTTCTCAAACTTCCCTGCAAACACATCTAGTTGTGTCTATGCTGTTTTTATTGTCTGCATAATTTCTCTTCCATTCTTCTTCTATGGACACATAGATGCATAATTTCCATTCTTATGACATGGGAATCACTTGATTTTACTCAAGTCCTTATTCTTCCCCGACTGTGACGTTCCTCCATCATTTTTACCCTTCTTACTAGAACTCTTTCCTTTTCCCTTCCTTGTCTTACTGACAAGGGCCAAGTTTTCATCACAAATTCCCTGCTTGCTTCTTTTAGACTCCTCTCGAGTCTCTTCCTAGATGAAATCATCCAAAAGCCTCTTCCAATCTGGGAGTTTTTCCCAAGCGTAGACTCCCTTAACAAATGGTTCACAAGACTTGGGGACAACCATTCAATGCCACATTAACGAGATCTACATCATCCATTTTCTCCCATATGGATACAAGATGATCACATACTTGAGTGATCCTCATGAAGCAACATGTAACATTGTCAGATCTAGACATTTGCACAGATCTGAGTTTATTTCTTAAGACCATCTTCCTATTCATGTTAGTGCTCTGGAATAATCCTACCAAGGCATAAAATATCTCTTTAGCCATATTCTTCTCAGATAAGTGAGGAATTAGATGACCCTTCACTGAATCCAAGAGTACCCACTCATATTTAGTATTCTTCTTATGGTGAGCTACCAAATCTTGTGGATCTGTCGATGGAACAACTACTTTGTCCACTAAATTCCAAAGGTTGTACTCCAATGCGAAAGTAACTCTTTCTTTCCAAGATAAGAAGTTGGATGCTCCATGAAATCTGTCTTCAAATCTCATACTTGCTGATGCCATCTCTTAGACTTGATAAACTTCCTTGGAATAACCTACTATTGAAACTGCTCCTATACTGACCTGTACGAACTTTTCCCATGATGAATTGAGTTATTCACGCAACTTGTATGACGTAATCTGCACTGTACCACATGACTTGTATGTTGATTCATGCATTGTTACCGTGTGACCTATATGTTGATACTCACGTTGTTACCACACAACCTATATGTTGATACTTACATTGTTACCACGTGATTTGTAACAAAATACTTACACTGACTAGGAAAATTGTACTAGAATACCTACACTTTCCACAACATCCCGATCCAACTATAGTACAATTGTTTCCCTAAAATCCGTCCTTCAATTTCTGACTACCGGTTTATCGATATGGGTTCCTCTCAGAGTGATTTCTTAGATACCATGTTGAAATTCCCCATCTTGACACCTAGGTATATTGTTATCTAGTGATTTCCTTGTTGTAAATCAAATTAACAACTTACAAAACAACATACACTTGCTAAAATATTCAACTCAAATAAATATAACAAAAGCAATACTGGAAACCAAAATCTCAAACACAACACATAAAGATATTCTTCCCATCAACTAAGATTATCATTCAAATAACTTCAAAGCTTACAAGGGTTTCCTTACTGGGAGAATGGTCCAATTAAAAAAGAGACAAAGTACATCAAAACCTGACTAGCTAATCTATTGCCAAATTCCCTAGCACTTCTACCATGCTGCTGTACGATCCTGTACGACTACAACACGACTTGTATGCTGATACCCATGTTGTACTGCGTGTCCTGTAACATAATATCCACATTATCCATGCGACCTATATGTTGATACTCACACTATATTCATGACTGTTAAAACAATACTCATACTACTTGTGGTGGACCGATCCTTTTGTTGCACACTTTCTCTCTCTCTTCCTTTGGCCTAGATCTCCAAATGGAAGTCCTTCTCCACCTATCCAAGATATCCTTGAGAAAAAGTCCTTCTCTTCTCTTTGTGTCAAACAATCTCTCAATGTCTCACACAAGTGTCTTCCTCCTTCACTCTAGCCTTGCTTTTATAATCTTGAGTTATGACCTATCTCTAATCTCCAAAGCGATTGATAGCTGAGATTACTTCCCACCTCACTTGAGATCAATGGATAAGATTTAATTCACTAATGTTAATTAAAACATTCATTTAAATAAAATAAACTAATTAATAAAAACACTTTACTTTAATAATTCCTTTAATTAAAGTAAATTACCAAGGTAGAAGGATTTGGATGAGTTCCACACGTCTAGACATTTAGATCTGTGCAGAAGTACCTGTCTAATTCTACAAACATCACCATGACCCTAATATTGTAGATATATATGCAATTCTTCCGCATGATATAACATATTTGATGTGCCATATTTTTGTTGTACCCATCCTACTCCAAAGGTGAAGGTTAAGGAGAAATGAGCTAAGAGACATGCTCATTCATCTTATTCATCTTATTTGTCTTCAGACGATGAAATGTCCTCATCCACCCATGTAATTAGTTGCACCAACTATAGACCCATCCATCGATCCACCTATTGCTCCACATATTGCACAAACTACTAATCCTATAGCCAATATGATCTTATAGGATGATATAGATTCCACTGGAGAGATATATTAGTGTAGCTACATTTTGATGTAGTGGAGATATTGATGCCTTTGGATTTGGTGGTGGACCTAACATTAGATGACATGTATATTTAACTTGAGATATGATATCTGACATATATATCGATTTTGATATCATCTTTCATGTATATTATGCCTTTTCATATAATTTTGATGTTGATGTTGTTTGGAATATAAAATGTATTATATGTATGTTACTGATTAACATTATTAAATGATTTATTTTTTTTCAAATTAAATTTTAGATGTATCAATCATTTAAATTTGAGATTCCATATAATGTTTAACTCTAGTTGTATGAAATTTCATTTCATTTGGATTATGATTACAAAAACTTATAATCATTTATTGTTTAATTCTTTTTAAAGGTAAATTCTTTGTTGTCTAGGAAGATACAATATATTCATTAATCATGTTTACAAATTTAATTATATGATTCAATCAATGATTACACAATTTGATTAATTTCTAAATCATTTTTTTTAAAATAATGTTTATACTTAAATATTTTTACAAAATTTATTAGTAACATTGATAAAATTACTATAATTAAATCTAACAAAATATTTATTCCTCAAATTTTGTATAGTGATAAAATATTACATATTAAATCATGAAAACAATACTAAATTATATTTGGTTAATTTTTAAAATCAAATTTGATATTAAATCATGAAAATGATTTTAATTTTTTACATTAAATGTAAAAAGAGATAACAAAAACCTTCAACTAAAGTGACTTAGATGATTGTAGTGTTAAATCATGAAAATACATCTAAATCAAGTTTGATTAAATTTTTTAATTCAATTTGTTTCGTTAAAATCTTCTATTAAATCATGAAAATAATTCTAAGTTGTATTAAATAAAAAGAGATGACAAATACCTTCAAGTAAAATGACCGTGATGATAATAGTTGTTAACATTAATTTTACAAATATTGATAACACACTGCATATTAAATCATGGAAATAATTCATTAAAGAACTTGAACATCCAAAACAAATTTTATTTTTAAAGATGATAGTTTTAAATGGTTGTTAAATTTCCAGGCCCAACATCATAAAATGGTGTTTTTTTTTTTTTTTTTTTTTTTTTAACTTTTTCAAAATATTGCAACTTGGTGATAACTAATTTAATGCCTAAATATACTACATGCCACTGTTTATCTATACCATGATTTGGATTGATTTTTTTCCCTAAATAACTACAATTACATAACTACATAAACTAACTAAAACCAAGATAATTAAGAATACATACACAATTAACCAATTATATTAAAAAATAATAAAATAACACATCCACATCATAAATGTTGAAATAAAACATGTGCATATCACTTTTTGTTTGTCATCAATTTGATTATCTTCCTCACTTGGTGTGATAACATTGTTTTTCTCAAAAATAGTTTTTGATGTCAGATTGTGTCCTTGTAAAAATCACCAATCTCTATCCAATACATCCGAGTAAAAAAAACTTGGTTGTAGATTTTGGGAAAACATAAGGCTCATTCTCTTCATCTGACATCATTTTAGAGTTAATGCATATTATCCCACTATCACTATCTTCCTTTACATTACTCCAGTTGAAGGTATCCCATCACTTGAACAAAAAAAGAACACATTCGAAAGATGAGAAGTTCATTTGTGTGATCTCTTGTATCTTTTTGACATGACCTAAATTCCCCTCTATTATGTTCTTATCATAGTGTCTAGCATGAATATATTAATTGGAATCGACCTCCACTCCATATTCAAAGTGTGGCACATCCATCATTGACATCCTTACTGCAAAAATGATGTCCATATGCACACATAGATGGGAATAAATTCACATGTAAAAATGCGAGAAAATATCAGTGTCATATTTCTAGTAACCCAAGCATTAATAAAAACATAATACATGTTATAATTGAAATGCACATTATAAAATGAACAATTGAAATATAGAGATTATTACATAATTGTTGCACACTATCCCTATGTTTAGTGCACGACCTTCACCATGTGGGTAGTGATCGAACATGCCATATTTTTCTATGTTATTTTAACCACCCAATTGATGTTATATATAATTGGCATATTGTATTTAAATGATCAGAATAATGAATGATTCTAGTGTTTATCCCTCTAAATTATTTATTGTCATTGTCCCATTTCTTTCTCTTCTCTTCATACAATGCAACCCATGGTTTCATTGTCTCCATGTTGTAAAGAATAAATTTATTGATGACATCAATTTATGAATTTTTCAGTGTATTCAAGAAATCAAAATAATCACTATGATATCAAATATATACTATCAAGTCTAATGTAAACAATTGCTTTGTAGAAGTTTGAAAAAAGATAAAAGTGACTTATTCTTTATCATGCACCATTTTATACTAGTTTGGAGTAGCTTCCCTTCCCATTTTTCCTCTTCCCAATGATCATCCCAAATAACTCCACCTAGTAGCTTCCCTTCCCATTTTTCCTCTTCCAAATTGATGTAATCATTACCATAATAGAACAATTCATATACTATATATCCCTTCATCATAGACCCCTCCAGTTTTTCTCCTTGTCGAAAAAATCCTTTCAATTTTTCATGTACCTCTCTAAGAAGAGCATGGAAAATGACATGAGACCACCTCGGTAGATTCAATCTCATCAACTATGTGAATTAGAAAATGGACCTGATGTTGATGTCAAGGGACTAGACAGTCCCCAACACCAACATTTTAACCTCTCGTGGGGCTAGGTGGGAAGAGACATGAATGTCACCCTAAGCTTAAAGCACCAAACAAGAAGACACATTGAACTCCAGGCTAAATCTCCTCTAACCTACAATCCAAGCGTGAGTCCTTTCGCCTTGTATTTTACTTTTTAACAATATTTGATTTTTATGCGATTTATATTTTTATTGCTTTTATGTGGGAGTTTATACATTTGAAATAACACAATTAAATCTACTAAAGAAAACACAAACAATAAAATTAAAAATGAAATTATTTTGTTTTGTATTTATTTCAGCAAAAAGTAACTAAAGCAAAACTTAATGAAAAGTTAAAGGGAAGTTAGTGCTAAAGGGGTTAATTACAAGATGAATTTGTTAAACAATAAACTAATTCATTAACTACCAAAATTATTTATAAACAATGTAATGCTTAGACATTTTATTTTCCTTTAAGTTAAAACAAGATAAGTCACAAAAAAACTAAACAAATGGATAAAGAAAGATACAAAACTTATACCAAAAATAAAATAACATGAGAGGAGCTTATGTACATCATGTTATAGAGTCATAGTTCATTATCTATTTTGAATGTATTTTATTTTTTTTATTTTGAAGTTAAAGTGTTGGATTAATAGAGATGGAGAAAGCCAAGATTTTACAGAAAACAAATAAGAAACAAATGTAAAGCGTAAGGATTTTGATCTTGAATTAAATTTTCTCCTCATACAATTCATGGAGTTCCGGAATTTACAAATCTCAGTGTAGATTTGGGCCAGGTATTTAGTCTTTAGCCATCCTAGAACAAGGTTACAATAGAAAGACCAAGAGAGAAAGAAAGAAAATAGTTGAACCAAAGTGGAATGGAGCAATGGTGGTGATAACAAACGACGAGGACCTGCATATCAGAAACTGATTAGCACTGAAATAAAATTAGGATTAACTACAACAAATTGACAAGAAAAAATTTCACCTTATATAGAACCAACAAAGCTCATCCTTGCTTCGTCCATTCACTGCTTCGCAAGACCCCCTTCTCTCGACAATCCCATCAATCTTTACTAAAAGAGAGGATGGATGATAAATTTAAAATAAAAACCTCACTGCTCCAAGTATACCTCTGTCAGGGTTTTCTCCTCTAAAATTTCCTCCTCCTGTTGGTTGTGTGCTACTTCTTTTATATATTTTTATGGGTGGTTGTAGTAGTCACTTTCATTTTAGGTTTAACGAACACGAGATTTTACGGATATAACTACCTTTGTTTTCAAAAAACCTAAATGCTCTCAATGGACATTGAATTTGTGCTAATTTCAATGGTGCAATTAACTGTACCTTTTTGGTATCTTCCATGTGATCGATCCAATCGTGGATCATGAACTGAATCCAGGAGGCAACGAGCATGTTGATTTTTTTTCTTGTATCTATTATTTCTCTCTGATTAATCATTTTGGTAGAAACAACCATGGGATATGGCCTAAGCAACTGATCCTTTTGAAGAGAAGGCATCATATTTCATCCAAAAAATGTTTCTTCTCTTCCTTCCTCCATATTGAAGGGATCATTGTATGTTCTGTATGCTATTCTGTATGGATAATCGATTGGATTATATCTTACACCCGTTGGTGTATCTCCCACGTTGATAATATTATAATTATGGTGCAACATCCGCCGTATCTCCAAGTAAGAAAGTCCCAGGAACACAGGTAATTTATTCCATGCATAGGATCGATCCACCAAATGTACTATAAAAAAGAGGAGCTTGTCCATGAAAGTCAATCTTGAATATTTAGAGAAGAGACTCCTCCAAATGACAAGATGTGGTAAGAATCCATCCTTCAATGAATCAAGCAAACCCATGAATATTTCAGACATAAATACTGACTGCAAAAGAGGTGTGAACTTGTATGCACTTTCTGGTAATTCCATTGGATTTGGAACATCAGCCCTAACATTTATACGGGTCTTATTATTTATATAAATATCACAATATCTTATTATTTCACTTGGAGATGCAATCCTATCATTGTCTAGGATCTGGAAATGAGTATCAATTTTCCCACTTGATACCATTGCAGGTCTAACAATTCTATATTGAGTACGATTCATATACTTCTTAATGGATTCTGAATAATTTTTCATCACAATCCAATGCCCAAATCCACAATCAAGAGAAGACTTGTTCATCACAATGGCATCCTTGATATCATATCCACTATAACTCATCACAACCACTGCTGCATTCTGACCGGCTCCAATTTTATCATATTGAACTAGTTCAATTGTATTTGTTGTCAGAAGAGGCCGTTGAGGATACACCAACATATAGATTAGAGTGTCCATTCTGCATAACTGATTGTAAGATATGTTTCCCATTGCTTGCTTCCCCATGGTGCACTGGTAAGTATTCCTAGGTTTCTGGTTGTGGTGTGGGAAAGGAATAAGTCCAACGCAAACCCCTATAATAGTGAAAGGCTCAATCTCTATATGAGTAGTGGAAGGTGTTGCTTCCCCTTCATAGAGTGCAACCAGTGCATTGTTTTCCTCATTAACATTGAGATATTCCACCAAACCCTTTCTCAGGAAATCGTCAAATTTTCAAAATCCATCTTTCAAATCTTTCATGTGATGTTCCTTTATTCTAGAAACACCTTTATCAACAATCATAAATGGTCAAAAAACACGACCGCCATCTGAAGCAACACACACACACAATGTTGTTTTACATTCATGAATACACTCACAAATTCTCTAATTTTACCCTCATGTCGTAGCTTCCTTAGAGAATTTGAAAATCACTGTGGCCATTGATGTACATTAATAATAATCCCATTAAAAATAATGAAATATGTCTTAGGTAAATGGAGTTCTTCACAAGAAAGTAATCTCAAATATACAACTCCTAAAGAGTTGCATAGTGAAATAAGAGGACCCTCTTCTTCATCAATTGTGACATGAGTCATCAATGCAAGGTTTTTAACAAGTCTACATGCTTCTCCTTTAGGGGTATCACATGGGAAAATCATGCCCCACTGGCTTGGATGTAGGGCCCTTGAAGTAATGATTAGAATATTTAAAGAAAGACCCATGAAGGATGCGTTGGGAAAGTGAGATACATTATGGAAAAAGTGAGTCATGCATAGATAAAGGAGTTATATGTTGGTTTGTTACATGATATACACTCTTAATAACTTACTCACTTTCCTTTGATTAAAAATGAAATCACTTTGATAAGGTGAGACATAGGAAAACAAAGGGTGATGATAAGGTAATGTATACAGGAACAAAGGAAGATGCGAGACCCTAAACATAAGGCAACACTGTGTAAAATATGATCGCATTAAGCATGTGAGGAGTGGGAAATGGGACATTTTTAGTGATAGGTTCACAAGCCAAGTGTCACTAACATTGCACTAAATTAATGAGAATAAGATAAACTTTGCGTAAGTAGTGTGATTCGAGAGGCAGCTTGGCAATTCTTTTCCGGCTAAGTACCGTTGACAGAAATATTCATCAACACCTGCAAGTCAATGAATCTCATGAGCAATTCCTTTTCAAACATACAAGAAATGTCATCAATCTCTCGATTCCAATATGGAATGATTTCCAGGTGAATCTCCTTTGGTGTAATCCAATGTACAAATGTAGATAATTTAGATATGGCATGTCACAAGTCCTCAGGGAAGTCATGGTTCACACAACCACACATGAGAAAACACTTCAAAATAAACATGTACACAAATAATTGGCATAAGTTATGAGTGCATAGCATATAACCTACACCACACAAAAAGAAGCATGCAATTGATGTACATACCCTTAGAACATTGATATGATCATATGATTTCAACCCCAACAAATTTCCTTCTACGATGAAAAAACATTGTAGATTTGACCTATATAAATAAGGCACATTCATACATAAACTAACATCCTTCACAAAATAATGATCATCTTTCTTCAAAATCCACGGGACATCAACTTTTTTAAAAGACTATGAGGGATTGGCCTCTTGACTACTTTCTTGTCTTGGCCAATGATTCTTTTTAGTATTTGAAGAAATAATATCTTACCTAACACCCAATGTGTCACTTTGTTTTAATTATATATGCCTCCATAAAGAAGATGAAGCATTCTTGAATATATGCATGAGATTAGGTAAGTTGGAAATCTTAGGATGCTCCTAATATGAAAGCTCATAAATACATATTTCCTTTTCATACTGTTATCACATAAAATTTTCCATAGTCACGAGTAACAACTATGAAAGTAGGCAAGCGGGAAAGTGCAGTTTGCAGCGATCAAGATCCCTTGTGTAGTTCGATGTAGTACTATCTCCAAGTGCAGTTGGGAGGTTTCCAAAGTTGGCAGGTGGATAAAACTTTGGTGGGTACACTAAAATAGTCGGCGCACCTAGATCTCAGATCCCGTTCAGATCAACGACCTCAAATCATTTCGAGGCTGCAACATGCTCGGGCATTAAAAGGCCTCGAGCGGGCCGAGATCCTAACCACAATTTTGTGGGGTGGCTACGTGGTGAGAAGTAGTGAATTTTGGGCCCAAAAGCGGTGTGGGCCTAAAGCACTTACCACGGCCCCGAAATCACGTGCCCGTATGATGTTGTATCCAACAATGACATGTGGCCTCCCCCTAATCGTCAATTTGATTATCCTATTCCGAGGTGGATTCAGTTAATGAAAAAGGACCGGTAGCTGAAACCTCAACTCAGTCCATAACTAGGAAACTTGGAATCTATGGTCGAGGAGACAAAACTATCAGCCCAAGGTACCAATTGGATGGTTTCTTCTTGCAGGCCCATTCTGATCTGAGATTGTGTTTGACATGAGGAAACATGCACAGTATGACAGAAGAAGGTGTAGACAAAAGGATTTGAATGGAATGGACAAATCACACTCCTGGCAGTTGTGAACTGATCCGATTATAAATAGATCAGTTCAAGATTTTTTTAAGTTCATCGAATGGTTGAGCATAGCTCCCTATTTTGTAATATTTTGATAACAGAGTTGTTCTCTGGTTTTGTATGAGTTCTGGAACTTTTGCATTAATAGAATTCAACTTCTTTCATCATCTTGTTTAATCTATGCTGAAACACTCGTGCATGGAGGATCCAGACGAGGGTTGTAGTTGTATTGTAATGTAGGTTTGATTATAATGCTCCCGTGACTTGTTTCAACATTTTCTTTGTTGCCTTGTTTCCTCTTACGCTGAAATGCTCGTGCATGGAGGATTCAAGTGATTTGTTGTAGTCTCATGGTAATGGAGGTTTGATTATTATGCTTCTATGATATATTTCGGTGTCTAAAACTTGAGTTCAAGAGTGGTCTTTTGCTTGAGTTTTCTTCACCAAGCTTCTTGAAAGCCAGATGCTCATGTCAGACTTGTCCACCTTTCTCACTAAGTCTTCCTTCTGCTCACCTTTAACCTTAAACCACTAATTGAAGTTAATGAGGAACTCATTCCCCTATGCATTGCTTTCCCAGTTTATGTGTTAAAACATTCTTGTACTGAGTTTTGTCCATTTGACCTCCACTCATAAATATACCTCCACAAAAATATTGATGGGTATTGGGCTTATCCTCTTGCAATTTGAGGATGACTCTCAATGCTAAATTTCTTAGCGCCATTTCTAGGGAATGAATTGAAGACATTTCCCTGGGATTGAATAACAAAGAAGTTCTGATTCTGAAGGTGCATCAGAAATCAATACCTTCAAGATTACAAATTTCACCCGGTGACTCCACTATTTCAGTTGTGGCTCCTAAAGGCAGATAGACGAGGTCTAGTCCACAAATACCTCTGGAAACACCTGAAGCTGACCTAGAAAATATTATCAAGAAAGGAAAGACCTCTCAAGAAGGGATTTCAAGTGCAATACCAAGAGATTCTGGTAATTTACATAATCCTTCTTTTAAAACTCTAGTAGATGTATCTAATTCTCCTTTTATACCATCTTCTTGAGTTTCTAGAAGTTTAGATTTCAAAAGATTTCCTGTTGATCTACCCCCTTCTAGTATTCATTTGGAAGGATAAATTTTTGAAACTCTTATTTCCCCCGCTGTTGTAAATTGGTTTAGACCCAGAATCTTAGAATATTTCCCCACTTTGGGTTTTCCTAGTCCTTCTCCTATCAAAGTTCTTTCATCTATAGAGGGGGAATCTTGTTTTCCCTTGAATCCCATATCATTATCCTCCAACACTCAGTCGTTTCCCCTATTCCCTAGAAACACATCTACATTCCTACCTGTCCAAACTCCATCTCCCCCTTGTTCTCCTACAGTTCACATCCCAATGGCAGGTGCCAATCTTCCTAGAAACAAGATGGATTCCATAGTGGATTCTAGATATGCCCCCCTTGTTTTACCATAGACTATGAATGCCCTCCTAGTTGGATATTACCTCAAGTACATGCCCAAGTTCACATGGGAGGAAGAAATAACTGCAGAAGAACACCTTTAATCTTTTTACAGTTATGCAGATAATCTTAACATTGAAAATGAAGATGCATGGATGAGAGTTTTTGTACAGAGCCTTTATGGTGAGGCTAGGAAATGGTTTAGGGGCTTAAATCCCAGATCTATTAATGGGATTGAGGCTCTGTATGATTCATTCTTGAGACATTGGGGGGATAAAAATGATTTCCTTTATTATATTACAGAGTTTGGGTCGCTTAAGAGGAAAGAGGGGGAATCTATTTCAAACTTATCAAAAAGATTTAACAATATGTATAATAAGATTCCCAACGAAATAAATCCTACAAAAAACTCTACCAAGATTACTTATGTTAGTTCTTTTGACCCTAAGTTTTGCCTCCTGTTGAGAGAAATAAGAACTACCTCTTTAGCTCATATGAAAGATGCAGCCCTTGAAGTAGAGTATAATATATTGGCAGATGAAAATCTTAGGAGTAAATATGAAAGAGACAAAAGAATATGTAGGTATGAAGCTTCAACTTTTGATTCCTCTACTACCTACCCTCAAGTAGATGAGTTGAAAAAAATGGTAAAATCACTTTCTGTAGAAACGGAGAAATTGAAATTTGAAGGAAAGAAAAGCTATAGGAACCCCTAGAATGCCGACAATAGGGGTAACTTCAGAAGACCCAATAATTCTCTTCAGATCATCCAAAGAGATCAAAGAAATAGGGATAGGGATGATCAAAGAATCCAAGCCCCTCTCCAAAATAACCTTGTTACTGATGAAGAAGGAGAGGAGGAAGATGTTGATCCTGAAATGCATTGTCTTGGTGACACCTCCTCATCTCCTCATTTAACCCAATTTGCATATGAAGAGTCTCTCATGAGTATCCAACTAAATGAACTAAGCAAGGGGAAAAGGACCAATGGAAATTCAAATATATACAACCTAAGGTCGAATAAGAAAGAGGGAAGGCCTGGGAATTTTTGATCAACCTACTAGAAGAGAGAATCCTGCTAAGGAGGTGGCAACTAGAAACAAAGAAAAAGAGGCAAGAGATCCCCAAGCAGTGGCTAAGATCCCTACCCCAGAAGTTAATGAGATTTTTAAGCCTCCCACCTCTTTTAGCTTTGAGAATGAGATTCAAAAGATTAAAATCCTTGTACCTTTCTTGGAGCTAGTCAAGAATGAGGATTTCAAGAAGTACCTTTCCAAATTGTTGTAGCCTCAACCTTCATCTTATCCCACAGATTTAGTCAACCTCCAAGATGAAAAACCAACTGTCATACTAGGACCTTTGGTAGAGGATAGGGATGATTCCTCCCCTCATTTATATACATAATTAAATATTCATGATAAAGTGTTTCACAACCGTTTGATGGACTCATGGGCATATCATAATCTCATGCCTAAGACTGTCATGGATGAGCCTGGGTTGGAGGTTACAAAAACATACCATGACCTATACTCATTTGATTCCAGGAAGGTGAAGTGTCTTGGGGTTATCAAAGACCTGGTTGTTTGTTTGTTCCAGTTTCCAATGAAAAGTGTGGTCATGGATATTGTGTTGGCTGATGCCCCCCCTAAGTTTGGGATGCTCTTGTTTAGATATTGGATCAAACTACTAGGGGGGAATTTTCATATGGATATTTCATATGCCACCATTCCTATGTTTGGGGGGGAACATGGAAGTCTTTATAAGGAAACATAACTTGCTTACATTGTCATTGATGAAGAAGATCCTACCAACCACCCCTTTTTTGCAGTTGATATTGATTTAGGAACCAGTATGCTATAGCCAACTGATTCTCCTCAAACACCTATTTAAATCAGAAAGCAACCTATTGCCTCTTGTGAAAATCCTCCTATGTTTGGAAGATTTTTTTCGATGGAGCCTCTTCTAGGGAGAGTGTTGGTGCTGCGGTAGTCTTCATTTCCCCTGCCCATGAGACCATATCTTTGTCTTACAAGCTCGAATTTGAAGCAACAAACAATGTGACAGAATATGAGGCTCTTGTTTTGGGTTTGAGAGCTACCAAAGACATGAATATTTAGGAGCTAGCAATATTTGGAGATGCTGAGTTGATTGTTCATCAAGTCATAAATCTATATTAGGTTAAGAACCCCAGGTTGAGGGCCTATAGAAATGAAGTCTGAGATATTTTTGATAGTTTCTTCTTGGATTTTAATATCTCATTTGTTCCAAGAGAGGAGAAAACTGTGGTAGATTCCTTGGCTATTTCAACAAGTAAGTTTAGGGTTCCTTTGCCCCCCAAACTCAAGTATGAGGTGGAAGTAAAATACAGACCCTCTATTCCTAACGATGTCAAACATTGGAGGTTTTTTGAGGATGATCTTGAGATAAATTTTTTTTTTGAGACTGTGGATGAATTCTCTGCTTTACATATTGATCAAGATCATGAAACTGAAGAAATCCCTCATGCTGAATTTTTTTTGAATAAAATTGCTGACCATCATATTGTTCAGTTACCTAGTAACCATATTCCAAAAGGACTTATCCCCTTGGAAAGATTGTTTGCTAGAAATTATGTTTTTGTAAGGATTAAAAGTTCAAATGGAGATGTTGATGTGACTGAATGCAATTTAGGAACAAAAGAGGATCCAAAGTATGTTAAATTGTCTAACAGTTTATCAAAGGAACAAAGGACTAAGTATGTCAAGATTTTGAAAGAGTTTGCTGATGTGTTTGCCTGGAAATATGAATATTTGAGAAAATATGAAACAAACATTATTGAGCATAAGATCCATTTGAAGGAAGAGACCAAGCCATTTAGGCAGAAACTCAGACAGATAAATCCCATGTTGCTGCCTATTATGGAAAAATAAGTGAAAAAAATGTTGGATGCCCGAATCATCATTCCTTTGAGATATTCAGAATGGGTGGCTAACTTGATGCATGTGAGGAAGAAAAATGGGGAAATTAGGTTATCTGTTGATTTTAGGAATTTGAACAGGAGCTCCAAAAAAGATAACTACCCTTTGCCAAAGATGGAGCACATTTTGCAGAGAGTGAATAGTTCATCTAGGATGTCTATGATTGATGGATTCTCTAGCTACAATCAGATCTCTGTCTTGCCTAAAAATAGAGAGAAAACAACCTTCACTACTCCTTGGGGCACATTCATGTATGCTAAAATTCCATTTGGATTGATGAATGGAGGAGCAACCTTCCAACGAGCCATGGACATCACCTTCATTGGGGAAAAAGATGAATTTGTAGTCATCTGTCTGGATGACATTATAGTGTTCTCAAAGTATGACATGAGCATTGTCATTATTTGAAGAAGGTCTTCCTGAAATGAAAAATATCTGGTCTCTCCTTCAATCCTAAGAAATCTTTGTTTTCTATGAAGGAGGGAAAATTATTGGGGCATATTGTGTCAACAGAAGGGGTAAGAATTGAGCCAAGCAGAGTAGAGGCCATCCATTCCTTATATTTTCCCAGATCCAAGAAAGAGGTTTAGTCTTTCTTGGGTAAAATCAATTTTCTAAGAAGGTTCATCTCTAATTTCGCTGAGTTGGCTAAGAACATTATAGCCATGCTTAGAAAAGAAAGTGAGGTGAAATGTACTGCTGAGTCCAGAAATTCTTTTGGCCAAATCAAAAGGGATTTGAATGAAGCACATGTGCTCTTCAAACCTGACTATTCTAAGAAATTTCTAATATTTTCTTTTACCTCATCTAATACATTGGCTGTTGTTTTGCTACATAAAAATACAGAGGGGTTAGAGTAGCCTATTTCGTTTTTCAGCAGAGCATTTAGGGATGCAAAAATGAGATATGATATCATGGAGAAGCAACCATATGCTTTGGTCAAATCCCTCAAGGATTTCAAAATATATGTTCTATATTCAAATATTGTTGCATATGTTCCCTCAGCCTAAGTAAAAGAGATATTGATCAAGCTTGACATAGATGGGAAGAGAAACAAATGGATTGCTAGAATTATGGAGTTTGAACTTGAAATAAAGCCCACTAAATTGGTAAAAGGCCAAGGTTTGGCCAGGTTACTGGCCGAATCAAAATGCGAGGATTTGGGGGCTAATTTCATGAACATAAACTCAGAAAATCAACAAACTGACATTGCTGATAAAATCTCTCATGTTAGCCTCAACTTGGCATAATGCACTTGGTATAAAGACATCATATATTTTATACAGAAGTTGCGACCTCCTGATGGCTTGGACAAGAACAAGGTGAGAGCTTTGAAGCTCAAAGAAATCAAATATTGTCTCATTGATCAGGTTTTGTATCGGAAGGATCCTCTAGGAGTTATGTTGAGATGTCTATATCCACATAAGGCTCAAGGGGACATAACTAATTTTAATGACAACTTATGTGGGGGAAATCATTTATGGAGGACCACAACTTATAAGATCCTCAGAGTTGGGTATTTCTGGCCTAGCCTTTTTACTGATGTTTGTGAAAAGATTAGAGCTTGTGTCAAATGCCAAATTTTTTATGGAAAACAACAACTCAAATATTTTCCGTTGAAACCTTTAGTGGTTTCTGGACCTTTTCAGTAGTGGGGCCTTGAATTCATTGGAGAAGTCCACCCAGCCTCAAGTGGTCAACAATGGTGGATTTTGACTTCCACTGATTATTTCAACAAATGGATAGAAGCCATACCTACAAGGAGTGCCTCCCACAGGGTAATTATTAGCTTCCTTGAAGATATCATGTCCTGATTTGGTTGTCCAATCATGATTGTTACTAACAATGCTACCTCCTTCAAAGATGAACCATTAATTAAGTTCTGTGAGCAGTATGGGATTATATTAATCTATTCTACTCCCTACTACCCCCAAGGAAATGGTTTAGCAGAGTCCTCTAACAAGAACCTCATAAATATCATCAAGAAATTGTTAGAAGACAATAAAAAAGCATGGGACTCAAAGCTGGAATTTTCATTATGGGCTGACAGAGTTACAACAAAGAGGTCACTGGGTGTTTCCCCTTTTCAGCTTGTATATGGGGTTGAGGCTATTTTTTCTACTTACCTTGCCTTTCCTATAGAAAAATTCCTCCAGGACTACCAAGGAGAACCCGATGATATGGTCAGGAGGATACAACATCTGGTAGAAGTACAACAGGATAGGGAGAAACTACTTGATAAAGCTCAGGATCACCAGTAGAAAATAAAACAAGCCTTCGACAAGAGGGCAAGTAAGGAAGGTTTTTAGCTGTGGGATCTGGTGCTCAAATGGGATGCCCCCAAGTAAGACAAAGGAAAACATGGAAAATTTGAAGCCTTATGGATTGGTCCTTTCAAGATTTCTGAAGTATTTTTAAATAACACCTATAAGTTGCATAGCTTAGAGGATTCCAAATTTTTTGGTGGCCCTATCAATGGGAACCATTGTAATTACCACTTCCTTTTTATTTTTTGTTTGAATAAGATACTCCATGACCCAAAATCTAAGGCACTGGAACTGTACATTCTTGGCAGCTCGCAGGGAGCATGCCATCCCCTGTGGAGCCAAATGTTATCACAAAAATTGTCCATAGTCACGAGTAGTAGCTATGAAAACAGCTGATCGGGCAAGTGCAGTTTGCAGCGGTTGAGATCCTCTGTGCAGTTTAATGTTGGGCTATATCCAAGCGTAGTTGGGAGGTTTCCAAAGTTGGCAAACAGACAAAACTTTGGCAGGTACGCTAAAATAGCCGATGTGCCCATATCTCAGATCCCATTTAGATCAATAAACTCAAATCATTTTGGGGCCACAACATGCTCGGGCGTTAAAAGGCCTTGAGTGGGCTGAAATCCTAACCACATTTTTGTGAGGTGGCTACGTGGCGAGAAGCGGTGAATTTCGGGCCCAAAAGTGGCGGCCCCGAAATCACATGCACGTATGATGTCGTATCCAACAATGAAATGTGGCCTCCCCCTAATTGTCAATTCACTTCTCCAATTTCGAGGTGGATTCAATTAATGAAAAAGGATCGATAGTTGAAACCTCAGCTCAATCCATAAATAGGAAACTTGGAAGCTATGGCCGAGGAGACAGAACTGTCAGCCCAAGGTACCAACTGGATGGTTTCTTCTTGCAGGCCCATTTTGATCTGAGCTTGCGTCTGAGAGGAGGAATCATGCACAGTCTGATAGAAGGAGGCAAAGATGAAAGGCTTTGAATGGAATGGCTAGATCACACTCCTG
The DNA here is from genome assembly GCA_000966675.3 of Picea glauca. Lineage (NCBI taxonomy): Eukaryota > Viridiplantae > Streptophyta > Pinopsida > Pinales > Pinaceae > Picea > Picea glauca. The sequence continues at coordinate 202,932 of JZKD02S2012593.1, forward strand.
GCAGTTGTGAATTAATTCAATTATAAATAGATCAGTTCAATATTTTGTTAAGGTTGTCGAATGGTTGAGCATAGCTCCCTATTTTGTAATATTTTGATAACATAGTTCTTCTCTGGTTTTGCATGAGATGTGAAACTTTCACATTAATAGAAGTCAAATTCTTTCATCATCTTGTTTAATGTATGCTAAAACACTTGTGCATGGAGAGTCCATACGAGGGTTGTAGTTGTATTGTAATGTAGGTTTGATTATAATGATCTCGTGATCTGTTTCAACATTTTCTTTGTTGCCTTGTTTCCTCTTACACTGAAATGCTCGTGCATGGAGGATCCAGACGAGTTGTTGTAGTCTCATGTTAATGGAGGTTTGATTATTATGCTACTGTGATATATTTCAGTGTCTAAAACTTGAGTTCAAGAGTGCTCTTGTGCATGAGTTTGCTTCACCAAGATGCATGAAAGATGAATTCTCATGGAAGACTTGTACACCTTTCTCACTAAGTCTTCCTCCTGCTCACCTTTAACCTTAAACCATTGACTGAAGTTAATGAGGACCTCATTCCCCTATGCATTTCTTGTCCAATTCCTGTGTTAAAACATTCTTGTACCGAGTTTTGTCCATTTGACCTCCACTCATAAATCTACCTCCACAAACATATTGATGGGCACTGGGCTTATCCTCTTGCAATATGAGGGTGAATCTCAGTGCTAACACATACCAATGGGAATTTTTTCAACATAGGTGTCAAAAAATTCAAGGTCATAGAGCATATGTTCCCCATTTGAATTGAACAATTCCACAATTTCCTTCTCATTTTTAATTTCATATTCCCTAATCCAATTTTTTGTTTTCATTATTTCAAGTCTTTAGTTTGTCTCTGGTTTACCATTGAAAATAGATATTTCCATTCTATAAGGGTGGTATTTTGGGAGGAATAGCCCCAAGCATTTATACACTGAATTTTGTAGGTTATTAAACCACCTAGATTTAAATAAGATCCACTACATTTACATCCATGATACCTACAATACCTATGATTTTATTGTATACAAAACATATTAGATCCAAATAAAGTTGCACCAAATCAAGTATGCCAAATAACGCTAAGGATATAAACGAATCTATCATGTTTACCAGAGAAAAATCCATGTCTTGGATAATTGTGCACGGTGTATGCACATATGCCTTACAACATAAAATACCTCTTCATTGGTATGGGTCTTGACACATTTACATATACTTGTATCCCTTCGTATAATTTCTTCAATTCATTGATCAATGGTTGGAAGTAGACATCCATTGTCTTCACTTGTCTTCTACTGGGAACTATAAGAGCCAACATAAGATGTTCATTCTTGATGGACAATCAGGAGGGAATATTTTTATTAATTATTTCCACTAGCGAAATAGAAAAGGGTTTTGGAAGGAATATGGATTAATTCCACCCATGGTTATTCTCAATGAAAGGATTCATACTTTGTACTTAAATTTATCAAGCCATGTATCAGTTATATATGCTTCATGGCTATTGAATCTTATAGGATTTGCATAAATCCCAGCTAAATTTTATTAGAGGTATGATGCCCTTGCAACATGGATAATTGTTTACAACAAAATATCCTTTGAATTGTTGGGGTTGTAGGCATGTGCTTCAATATCTTATGAGGAGGACCATGTGCATTACCTTCTTTATTTTTAATTTCTAGTACTTTCCATGACCACATTCTAGACATATCTATTTGTTCATTTATTCACCTATGTAAATGGTACAATCATTTGGAAAAGTGTGATATGATGTGTGCTTAACACCCATCTTTTCTAGCAGTTGTATTACCTCTTCACAATTGTTGGGGAGGAAATGATCACTTGGAAGTACCTCATCTTTGAATAACTTGAATTAGTGGGAAATATAAATGTACACTATCATTAAGAATGCATAAAATCCCTTTTCATTGCTATTTGTGTGACGAATATTCATTAAATTATAGGGGACTTAATGGTTAGTTACCTTGGTAGTGCCAAGAATCATGCCTTTGACATACCATACATTGATTCCAAGTTGTGTAGTAAACTGTTTGCCCCTAGTTGGGTGTATATTGACCCATATCTAAAGACAGGGGTGGACAAAGCATATATCAATATTTTGAATAAAGTATCAATGTTATGAGAATTGTCCCCTATCTCATATTGTGGCAATACATTTAATAACATTCCCTCCATGGAATGGGTATCCCATAAAAAATCATCTGTTCCAACCTCCAATATCATTGTTTTTGTCCCCAACATGTGAAGAACTAGTGTCACTGTAGATGTCATGAATTGGTGACTCATGATAGTGGGAATTGAACAAGTGACTGATTCAACCATGCTTGGTATGCCTCCTCTCCAATTTATTCTCATTTAGCATCATTCTCTCACTTGACATTGTAGTGGGTGGAGGGTAGATGGTATACATGTCACTTGTTGTCTCAATCGTAATTGTAAAAATATTGCACATTAAATCGATGATATTAGTAAACACAATGCATTTAGTATGTACAAACATTATACTGAACATATATCATAAGAATGTAAATTTATTTCCAATACACACACAACCAACCACTTTATAAAATAAATGTTGATATAAGATATAAATTTATATTAATTCCATCGAAAATCCAAAAATACAATTATTTAATGATATTTTTCTCATGCCCCAAGGGGATGTCTAAAGGTAGTCCCAATGCAAGCCACCTTTGACGAGTGGTTGGAAATCTACATAAGTTATAGTTTATTGAAAAATCATCTTTGAGAGACAAACTATGTGTTGCATGCACAATAACAAATATGGATGCATTCCTTTTCATAAAGAACTCTTTGTCATTGGAGTGTTCCCCAAACAAACAATTTGCATTGAATAAGGAGCACATGTAAATATTTATGAACAATACAATGTTTCAAAATTTCTTGAAGTATAACCATTCATGCACATACTATATATCAAAATGCTATAATTATATTTAACAATATTTAAGTAATCATACTGACTGTAAATAATACCACAAAATGATTTAAGTTATATTGATTGTTTGGGAGGAATGAACACATGTGAAAGGATAAACAACCCAAGATTTGTAGCATCAACTTTAGACTCGAAATTCATGTAATCATTACTACAAAAGAAAACATTTGTCCCAACATTGGGCACATGCAGGGAAGACAACCAAGCACCATACTAAGTGCAATTGTAATAGGTTTGATATTTACTTTAAATCTTACAAGAAGAGATAAGTCGTTGTTGCCATCCAACAATTGAACTAACCTTGTTGTGTACAAGGACATTGTTGCTCTCAGCTCGTAAATGTTTTTGGACCTCATAGTAGAGATCTTTTAGATAATATTAATATTGTACTTTGGATCACTAGAAATATCGATTGGCTCAAAAAAAGGAGATGGATTGATCAACTTCTAATGAAACATAGTTGATTTGATTTCCAATTTTTCAAAAAGGGATCTTATAAACATGTTCCGAAATGTCTTTTCTATATCGCCTATTGGATCCTTGACTACAATGGGAGGTATCAAATTGTTAACTATGGGTAATCGATCATTAACATAATGGGATAGCATGACACATTGAGGGTTCATCTTCAACCCTTTACATTTGAACAACCACATGCTACTGGGGTGTCATAAAAGAAATCCAAATCATGATGAAGTACTATTGGCCCGAGATATTGGAAGATGGCATGTTATAGTTGTTGGGGTAAAGCGGCTCTCAAATTTCATTGTACTTTTTGCCTACATTATCTTGATTTGAATAAAAACTTCTAATTATAGAAAAAATTCTCCAAAAATGGGTTTGTAAGGAAATTATAAAATAATAATCCATGTGTGCCACATCAAAGCCATGTATGCCACATCACACTGCCATATAAGCTACGATAATCTAGAAATACGAGATGAGAGTTACAAATAATAGTGAGAAGTTTAGATTCTTATGCATAGAGAATAAATGATAATAAATATCATATAATAAATGATTATTGTTAATGTATAATATGAAAGTATAATAAATAATATATTATTAATAGGCATTGCCTAAACGTTCTACATTTTGGCATTTTTCATCAGAATCTGACAATATAAATCTAGGTGAAATTGCACTTTTTTGTTGTTTAAATTGCATTTCGAAATGCATAAATGGATTCAACATGCTAAAAAATCCCCAGTGCACTCCAACAATTTCTTGCTATGAACAAAATTAAATAGAAAATATCCTAAAAAAAGACAAAATTTAAAAGATTTAAACATATATAATAACAATTTATAATATAGTCATAATATAATAATATATTATATGAAAATATAAAATATTAATATGAATTAACTAGTATAATATAAAAATACTATGAATGAATGAATGTAAATGTGAAAACATTAGAACAAATATATAATATAATATAATAATATTAAATATATGATATAGTAAAATATTATATGAATTAATAACTATAATAAAGTAATACTATGAATATGTACATAAGAAATTGTCAATACTTATTATATTATAATACAAATGTGAATGAGACTATAATATAAAAATACTATGAATGAATGTAAATGTGGAAACATTAGAACAAATATATAATATGATATAATAATATTAAATATATGATATAGTCAAATATTATATGAATTAATAACTATAATAAAATAATACTATGAATATGTACATAAGAAATTGTCAATATTTATTATATTATAATACAAATGTGAATGAGACTATGTATTAGAGGATATTTGTAGTATGAATTAAAGATGAAAAAATTCAACACATACTACCAATTAATACTAGGAATTAACTATTATATAAAAACTATATAAAATTAAATTAATAAGTACATCACAACTTTATAATTACTAATTAAATATTATATAATAATTATATAATATTACAAATTAATAATTATATAATATAATAACATTAATACATTATTAATATATATTGGAAGTATGAGATATTATAATAATGGAAATATAATAAATAAATGATAATAGATGTCATATAATATACAAGGAAAATACTAATAAATATAAAATATCCCATATCCAGTATTTCAAAGATATTGAACATATCTCGAGATGATCTCACCAAGATCTTAACAAAGTTGAGGTGTACATATGGTTAAATATTGTCAAATAGAAATATCACACACAACCATCCTTGAATTTTATATGTCCAACTCAATTATTATTATTGACTCAATTCTTTGAAATTCTATTAGTTATTAAATTTCAATTCAAGTGACATGGTTTTTCTTATAAAACCCATTTTTGGGGAAAATTTGCTTTAATGAATATTTTGACACTGGTGAAATATCTTTTACATTTGACCTAAATCTCAAATCAAGATTTGCAAAATTCAATGTAGAATTATTCAAATACACGTGTAAAGATAACATAAATTCAATCAAATAATCAAAATTTATAAATAAATATGGACTTGTTGCAAATGGTAAGGGAGAACTTAACTTCAAATGATATGGAATGAGGGATAGAATACACCATTTAATGTTATCACTTCCCCCCTACATTTGATCCAAAACCATAATCAATACATATCTTATTTTTTAAAAGAATTTTTGGGAAGCATGTAACATTCTAACTTTAAACAAACTTTTGAAGAATTTTTTTTAAGTAAATGACATGCCTAGTTTACATTGGTGCATGGGTGTGTTATTTTCTACTATATGCATTTGATGTGCACTAAAAAAATAGCTACACTAAAACCTCCATAAATAAAAACCTTCACAAAGTACTAATTGCAGACGTTTGCACTTCTATTTTCGTCGAAAACTGTTACTTCAATGCATTTATGGTAATATAATGCACCATTGTGCTTAAATATAAGAGTTGTACCCCATGTCAATTTAAAAAAAAATAAGCCACACATTTTCCATGAAATCACTAAAAAAAGAGCGAGATTTTCATTTTGTAAAACTGAGTTAAAAAAACCCTAATCCCAAATCCATTGTTGTGCTAAACGTTAGAGGGGATACTTGTGCAAGAAAATTTACTAGGTAAGAGATTTCAATGGATAGATTCTTTTAAACAATGTTTTTTTAAAGGGGTCATTGTGGGTCACATAAAAATGTGCAGAGGAGAAATTTTAGGTATGTAACTTCATTGTCTTCATTTCAACAAATTTTTCCTCGATTGATTAAAAAATTCTTAGAAATTTTTATTTACTCTTATTTATATCTATAGTTCATTTAAACATAGTAGAAGGATTTCAGACTCACCTTCAATACTACAAACCATAACTTTGTTGTTACTTCCATTTTATTTTATGTCATTGCAAACCCTAGTAGTAAGGATTTTGTTTCTTTACCCTTTCAATATATATATATATATATATATATATATATATATATATATATATATATATATATATATATATTAATTAATCTTTCAGTATTTATTTATTGGCCTCAATATTTATTTTGATGTAAATAATATTTTAATGGACTGAGTCCCCTCATTACATTAGATTCTAAAACCTATCTTTGTTAGTTTTTTAAAAACATTTACAAGTTTCATGATACACATTGTATATGAAATACACACTAGTGTGTTTATTATTGTATAGTGCATTGCTTGACCTATTATAATTAAAAAATGGTATTATAATTAAAAAATGGTTTTGGGTGTCACATTTCACATTATACACAATGCACATCAATGCATTTATTATTATAGAGCACACAACTTGGCCATGCAAAGTTTTAGAAAAAAACCATTTTTGGGTTTTGGTGCTCATTGTAAAGTATATATCATTGGTTCATTTATTATTATAAAATAGACTATTGGGTGAAAAAACCTATAAATGTATTAGTGTGTGAGATTTTTTTGTAGTTTTTCATCAGGTTACATGGTGTTCCATACATAATTAAATGCACGGGTGCATATTATCGTATAATACACATCACTTAACTCAAAAAAAAATTTAGGCTAAATTTCTCTACTTAGTTTGCAAAACATATTTCAAAATTTATATATTTTATTATATAGGTATTTTATTGATATAAGATGGATGATAGAAGATCAAAGAAAAAAATATAGAAATAAGCATGAAGGAAGGATGTTCCAATAAGAGAACATAGCTAGTTATTTGAAGTTTTAATATAAAAGTAATAAATTTGAGTTATCCATATGTTTAAATGATGCGAATTGGTTAACATGTTTCATGTAGAGTAAAAACATGAAAACACTTGAGAATGTTGTTTGTAATCTAAATGGAAAAGAGTGTAAAATCTTTATGGAAATGTTACAAATACGTGACTTAGGTGGGAAAAAAATGATTAACATGATGTTTTTTTTGAATTTTTACTAATAATGTACTTCTTAACAATAATAGCTATCATGTTTCAAACATTCAATTTCACATATGTTGAATGTTGTATAGGGACCAACAAAGAGGGAACATAAATCCCCCCCAAAAGAAACAGATTATGAAATATGTAGATGATCATGAATTAGTTCTTAGATCATTTGGAGTGGTGCTAGAAGTAAATGAACAAGGAAAAAACTTTTATAATAATATGAGGGATATAATGGAAAAAAAATAAACATTCTTTTCACTTATAGTACAAAAATCAATCCAACGAATCCAAGAACCTAGTTATATTTAAAACAATTTTGTAGAAATGGAGAATGAGACCTTTGAGATTTGCAATATAAAAAATCATTCAATAAAAAGAATCATTTAGAAAGTATTACTATTAAACATATTTTCTTTAATATGTATAAACAATTTGAAAAATTAATGTTTTTTCTATATTTATGTCGATTTTTTGTTGTTGTTGTGATTTTTGTTTTTTTAGGAATATTAATAAAATTGAAGACACTGAATGAGATGATATCTAAAACATGCCATTAGGGATGTCCAATTTTTTTTATAGGGAGATGGTCAAAGAAATAAAATTAATTGAATTGTAGGGGATCTATCCCAACAACAAATTGCATCAAACATATGTAATTGTTGTTTTTTTAATATTATAAATTATATGTAATTAGATAGTTTAATTATCACATGAAATAATAATTTTCTGTTGTTTTGTTGTCGCAAAAGAAAAAAAAAATGGGTCCCATTCAACACATGAGACGACAAGGTAGAAAACGATTGATCACATAGTTTGTTTGTAATGACCTTTTCCTTAACATTTCATATTTGTTGTGATGCTTATATTTTAATTAATTTGCAATTGTGCATGGATGTTTTCTGTTAGGTGCTAAAGTACAAAGAAGATATTTCTGAACATTTGATTAAAATTAGATTACGTATGGGTTGTGAGAATATGTTGGAAAAATTTGTAAGTAGCTTTGTTGTCACTATGGTTTGATTGAACAATTTGTAAGTAGCTATGTTTTTTTACTTCCCTTATTGTATAATTAATGGATAAAAAATAAATATTTAATTGTATCCATATTTTTTCATGGCATATAAAACTTGTAGGAAACAAATAATGGAATGGAGGCATTAGAAAATATGTCTACATGAAATATGGATTCAAAAGAATGTGTACTATGTATGAATCACTTGCTGGTATTATATGTTTTTCAGTTTAGACAATCATGTATACTATACTATAAATGTAGCTATACTCATTACACTTCATTTCTTTGTTTGTAAATGGAACATGAAGAGGCAGAACAAATCAAACTACTCAATAAAACATTGCAAATAACCCAAGTACTATATTCCCTGCAAGTGATGAAGAAACGAGGCATGCAAGTATATTGATGAATGACAACATTTCAAGAGATGAATGATGATCAATATAATTGAATTTTACATGTTTAATATTTTGGAATATTTGTTTGTAAAAATCAAACATTTTGTTTAATGTGGACATATTGTCCCAAATAGTATGATAATATTGTCCCAAATAGTATGATAGCATGTTACCAATAATTGTAGCAATTATTTATTGGTATTTTGATTATCATGGAACTTTAGGTTATCTATTTTTGTATGAGGAAATATCCCTTATTCATATATAATAAAATGGGTTTTTTTATTCTATTGCAGTTTTTGGTGTTATAAAATGTTATATTGCAATGCTTTACACATGGATGTTTTGCATTATTACAAAGAACATAGGTGTAATCAATTGGTTTATTTGTTTAAATGATATAATATATCAATGGAATGCTTATATTCAAACACGTTAATTATAATTAAAAAAATCAATACTATTATACACAATATTTGATTTTCTGATGAGTAATTGACATTTTATTAAAAAAAAAACCAGGCTTATTTGTCAATTTTCATATACACTCTTATGTGACTAATTTTTCAGATTTGAGAAATTGCTTCTTAGTGAACCAAAAATAATTCCCTAGCTATTATCATTGAACAATTATACACTGAAAATTATTAACTGAAAACATATGCAACAAAAACACAAAAGATCAGAGATGAATCATTAATACACATGAGACTCAATTTCAATTTTGTAATCATGTTAACATCATAAATCCCGAGGGAAAAAATAGCCCTCCCAACCAATACAATATCACCAGAATATGAGGACAACCTTGTCCTCCAAAGTCACCAAAACTGAGAACAACCTTTTTATCCAATAACCATACAAATAAAAAAAAACCAAACCTCAACAATATCCTTGAAAATATCCTCTTCCCATGAATCTACTGTAGGCCACTTGTATGTCCTGCTGACATCACCTATCATCTTGTACTAATTTGTACCTTCCCAGAAAATATATACGCGATTCACCTTACTAGAAACCCTTGCACATACACTGTTCTCTCAATTGAAAATCACGTATACCCTATACACAATTTGTCCTTCTGCAACCTGTGTAATGCGCTTCTTCCTTCTACAAACTGCGTATAAGTACCGAAATTTGGTTTTCTTCACACATGCGACCTTCTTCACTTCTCTCTTCTAGGTCAGATTCACCACTTTCCAGACTTTCCCTTTTCTAATATCACCAATCCTCCTTGGCACAAGTGCATAATCACTTATGCTAACTTCATCATGTCACCACACTATGGCACAATATGAAATGTCACAATGAACTCTCTCCTTTATATACAATCCTTAGGGGTCACCATAGAATCCCCATCACAAGTCAACATAAAATTAGTCTTTCCTTGTGGGTGTGAAGACCCAACACATGCCCACAAAGTCCATCACCAAACCCATGAAGCCCCCACTCAAATCCAAGGGGTTCAAACTGAAAGTGTGATGTGGTGCCCACAATGATTCCCACATGCCCAACACCTAGGTTCATGTGAGGATACCTACCCAAAGCTACAAAAGTCAACACTCCCTCTTAGCGAGGGAGGTATTCTCGCCACACTCCACAAGTGGGAATGCTTCCCGATGCTACAAAAGCATCAACACTCCCTCTTAGCGAGGGAGACATTCCATCATCCATCATCACTTGGAAGTAGCTTTGTCTCCCGCATTGGATCCTCTACCACAATTGATCTCCAATTCATCTTATTGGTTTCTCCCTCTTTGACCAAAGAAAATCTTGTTGTCTAGAATGATCCCATCCTAGAAGACATCCTTCTCCTAGAAGCCTCCTACCTCTGAACAACCTTCCTGGCCATATTAACCCATGACGCCATCCTGATAGTATTGGAAGATTCCTCTCTCCCATATGGACCTGAAGGTTGGTTCCCACTAAATGACTGACTCTCCCTCTGAGCCTCCTGACCCCCTCTAAATGAATTCCCTCTGAGTCTCCTAATTTTCTTTGAAGTCGAGATCCCTCTGAATCCACTGACTCCCTATGAATGAATTCCCTCTGAGTCTCATGAATTCCTCTGAAGTCACAATCCCTCTGAAGTTAGACTCCCTCTAAGTCTACACAACCTCTAGAGATACCTTATCCCTATCCTCTGTCCTATACACAATCCTGGGAGGTTGCTCCTACCCACTAGATCCTAAGGGATGACTCCCTTTGAGCCAATACTGTTGGTAAGGATACATGCCTCACTACTTGTGGAGCTACCTGATCCCTCTGAACTTGTGCTAATAGTGGGGCCATATTCCTCACCATTGGTGGAGCTACACGCTCCTCCTCCTTTATCTCTTTGCTCCTACTATCCACAACACTCATAGTATGGCCCCTCAGATTATATAGGTAACCCTCCCTAACTCCAAAAACCACTATTGATTTGAAGCTAGACATTCTGGATACAAGCAATAATTTTCCACTTTGAAACAATACATGATATCCCTTCCTCTCAATCTCCGAGACTGAGAGGAAAATCCTCCTATGTTTTGGCACCCACAACACATTTGAAATCCTCAATATCTCTCTTGACTCTAATAAAAACAATATTGTACCAGATCATTGTACTGCATGCTTGGATTGTTTGCCAAGATCCACACATAAGTCTAAGCTAGTCTTTGTGAAAGTGTCAAACAACTCATTAACACCTGTCATATGGAAAAATACTCTACTATCCACAAACCAATTTTCCCTACTGGGGATTGTACCTGAAAGGGAGGAGACCAACAATATATCCCTCTAGAACATGTTTTCAACCTCATCAAACTCTGTTGTTGATGTCTGCTGCCTTCTTCCCAATTTCCTTCGGTGTGGACACTATGAAGCAAAATTACCATAGTCATGACATTCAAACCATTTTTATCCTCCCTGGACACCAACCAAGTCTCCTCCTAAATACAATCTGTCCATATCCTCTCAATATATGGCAACATCGACTCTCATGCATAGATCCCCTCCACAAAAGGTTCCCAAAACTTGGGAAGACCAACTCAACATCCAATTAAACCTATCCATCTTGGATCAACACTTCATATCCCTACTCCTTAATCCCTAAGTTTGAGAACACACTCTTGATACCATAACACATTTTCCACTCACAACATACCCCCCGACTCCATTTGGAATACCATTTCTCTAGATCCCTTTACTACATGCATGTTCCTTCTACTAAGCTCCCTGTACATATCTGAGTTAGAAACTGTGAAACTCACGAAAAAATCATGTGCCCCTGTCATGTGCGGGTGTCTCTCTCTATATAAGAACCATGGAATCCTCCAAGGAAAACATCCCTCTTCCCAAAGTCACAACCATTCAATGAAATTCTACCCAAGGCCATCATCCAAGTCACCAAAAACTCTTTGTGTTTTCACATGCTACCATTAATCCTATGTACTTTTACGAACAGTCCCAAGATGTGATTGGATACTCAATCTAGTCCACTCTAGACCACTGCAACTCATCTCTGCAATTTTCCTCATCCTCTTGGGTCAAATATTACCACATACATTGTCATACCTCAACATTGTGCAACTCTTTGGCTCGATGAAGACTTTATCTCATCAACCTTTCAAACATTTGAATCCACATTGTTCGTGCCAAAGTACATGAGCTGCATCCATTGTAACTCACCATGAAAATTCACCGGAAGTCCATCCACAGGTTCAGAAATTTTCCAAACAACATACTGTTGTGATTCAAGCTCTCCACCAATTCACTAGAACTCCCAACCTGCCACACCACTGAGTTGCAATAGACCAAAAATCCTCGTCTAGACAGTCTTCTCCATGTATCAAGCTAGAGACCATATAATATGTTTCCACCTACAATCGTCACTGTAGCTCCTTCTCAGAGATAACTCCTCATCTCCCTTAGAGTTGTCACCTGTGACCTGTCGAGAACAAGAATAAGAACAATAACAACACTTCTCCAATGTTGTATCCAACTGTGTCTCAAATATGATCCCCTTCTCTTCAGATCCCAAACTTTGATTCCATGTCAATTTTCACATACACTCTTATGTGACTAATTTTCATATATGAGAAATTTCTTTCTAGTGAACCAACACTAATACCCTAGTTGTTATCACAGAAAAATTCTGCATTGAAATTTATTGACTTAAAACATATGTAGCGGAAACAAAAGAGATAAGAAATTAATCATCAATACAAATGAGACTTAATTTCAGTTTTTTAATATTGTTAACTATTGTGCTACTTATATGTTTAGTATAATGCACTCATTAATTATCAATCCATGATTCGTAATCAACAGATTTGCAAGACATCCGTAAGAAAGGTAATTCTAATGTCATGAGTATAGAACTATTCTAGACTATGCATGATGAAAATAAGGCAAACTAGCAAAACAAAACATGGTTGTCTTTCACATAGAGGCTATCTACTCCATTATGGCACATGCAAGTATGAGATGGATTTCTTTTGATAGATCAACTCTGCTATCTGACCCAGAAAGCTAACTATGCAATCATGCTTCTGAAAGGGAAATCACACATCAATCATCACTCATCAATCATCGAGGCATAGTATGGGTAGTTCAATAGTCAATATGCTGAGTATGTTGTGGTTCAGAATGTGCTGTTGTAAACTTCACTAGTTCTCCATCAATTATGTTTGACTACTGCTGCCAACATTCATGCCCATGAAACAAAATCAAATTCATAAAAATAGAAACAAAGCATATGCAAAATAGAGTAAGTAAAGATCTCTAAACAATCGAAACCTAAACTGAACTATATCACTATCCTCTGAAAGGGTCAAAGATTCAGCTAGTCTAACATTTACACTATTGAAATCAACTACTAACACTAATATATAAGGATGCTGAGCTTTGTTGGGTGGTGGGCCCTTGCCACTTCAATAGGTCAGCGAATGGAATTTACAGTAAGCTTTCTTTCGATCCACACATTACTCTTACCCAAACTTCAAGACATAGAATTAAACTATTCTAACAACTTAACTCATATTCATTCATAAATGATCAAGACATGGAAATAAATGACATCCTTCTATTAAACTTCAACTCATAATATGTTCTACAATATGTAACGCTACTTCACATGCTAGATTATACTAACTCTCTACTACCTCCACCATCCTTGTCATGACTATTTAAATAGTCTTAGTCGTGAAACACAAGGAGGTGAGATCTTTAGCAAATCATTCAATTGTCAAATTTATATATTCGGTTACATATTTTAAGCTTCATCCTCATGACACGAAGTGTATGAGGATGAAGCAATAAACACACAATATTAGCATAACCTTGCTAGAGCTTTAATGATTCAACAAACATCCAACAATTATCTTTGGTACGATCTGGAGCTAAACTTGGTATATTCTTCTTCCTATATTGGTATTGAATCGTGACAGGTGAGATTTGATAAATGGTACCGGATTAGAACAGTGCACAAGTGGTTGGTACTAGACTAGAACAGTCTGCGGCCGTTGGTACCGGATCACGACAATGAATGGTTCGGTACCAGATCTGAATGGAAGGTGCGCTTGGTACTGGATTCAGGCAGTAGTAATCTGGCGTATAAGTACCAGATGGATGAGCTAGTACAGAAAGGATGGACTCATCTAGAGGTCAAAGTTTACACATGGAAAATTAAAACATTAGTACATGAAACATTTAGTCTCCTAGCTTAATAAACCACAAAAATGCATGAATTAATTATACTTTACCTTATGACCTCATTAATGGATAATGGTAGTGTTCTTTGTCATTTATCCAAGCTTAGGTAAGCTAAAAAGGTATAGATGAGGAGTATAATAGGGTAGTGGGGATGTCAATTTAGAGGCTCAACATTTCCCCATGCCAAAACCATTGCATGTCCTCATGCAACTGAAACAAACCCAAAATTTTTCAAAATTTGAGACTCCATTCTTTACTTATGTGGATCAATGATGTTGATGGTTGAGGCTTCTTCTTTCAGATCCTTTTTTATGACCCTAATGTATTGTAAGAGTCTTAGTACCTTCTTGAGCTTATTAGAAGTCTCTTCATGGTCATCTTGAAGTTGTTGGCTAGTTTCCTTCAGTTGCTCGTTTTCTTTTTTGATATACTTGTTCAATAGTTGGTATTCCTTCACTTCTTATTTGAGTTCTTGGTTTTGTTTTTGCAGCTCCCCAATCTTTTTCTTCATTTGTGCTTTTTTTGAGGTCCTTGTTGACTCCATTGTTTCTAGCTAGATGTATTTCTTTCCTCCACTTCCTCCCTCATCCCACATAAAGTAATAGTGACTTGTTCCTCAGTCAAGATAGGGATGTCATCCTGGACTAATAGGTCTTTAGAAGGGGAGGTGAGATCTATTGGATCTTCATGTGTATGAGGATTGGAAATTGCTTTTCCTTTCTTTGCCATGCTCCTTGTGGTTCTTTTACAAGGGGGTACTGGATCAAGGGTGCTCACAGGCTTCCTTTTCTTCTTTTCTGCTTGTGGAATGGTTACAGGGGATTGTTCTATAGACTGTTCACTTTTATTTTCTGAGCTATTCTTCTCTTTCCTCACAATTTGTTGTCTTATGAACCTTATCCTCAAGTGATACTGTTGAAATATCCTCTACTAATTTGGTTTTACCTTTTGATTCTTGAATTTTAAAAATCTTATTGACTGTGGAAGAGGGACCTGCTTGTTTACTAGCTTTATCATTTTGGCTCACTATTCTGGATGATGATGGAGTTACCTTATCTTTCTTGCCCTTTTTATTTTGAGGTTCCTTATCTTTCTCTGGAGTAAGATGGGTTTCCTCTACAGGTTTGTTTTTTGTGGGAAGGTGTTGAGTGATGAGGATTTTCCAGCTAATCCTTTGCTTCCTGATTTCATGTATAACTAACATCTTAATAAGACCTTGATGGTAAATGCTAGTCTTCTCAGTTTTGGATATGGATTTGACACCTTTTACCATCTTGTTCAGACTCATCCATAAAAAGTATGGGAAGTCAATTTTAGGGCCTCCTTCAAAGTGTAATAGAATCCTAAGATGATATATGAAGGTTACATCATACCTGCCCTCACAAGTGAGGAATCGTTGAAGACTAGCAATCATTGGATGATACTCTTCCTTGATATAGTTCCTAGGAATCCCCTTTTTCCAATCAGGGTGTTGATGGTCTTCTTTCAAAAATCATTGGTACATTTCCTTGTTGATTCCTACTCCTTTGAAATACTTGACTCCTTTGTTAGGTAATCCTGTGGCTTCCCTTAAGGTTGCTTCATTGATTGATAGCTGCAAATTGCCTATGTGCGCAATCTCTCCATTGTAACCTTAAATAAATGTGTGAGATACCTTCTCATGACAGCTTGTGAATTTCTCCAAAAATGGCATCCATCCCGCTCTAGCATATTTCTCTCTACACAACTGAAACTCTTCGGTCTCTCTATAAATCTGGAAGACCGGTTCATGTCTACTTACAACCATCTTTATAAATTGTAAGAAAAAAAATCGGGCTGTAGTACAAGGATTTAGTCAGTTGATGAGGGTAAGGGTTTGGTACTGGAGATCGCAGGGAGGAGTAAGCTCAGAACTGGAGAAAAGTTGGTAACGACAAAAAAACTATGGTGATGGCATCACTAATTCGGATGGTGAGTTTAAGTAAATATGTCGCAAAGGACAATTAGGACAAGATGAGGCTCATCAATCAATCATGAACTCTCTCAGTATTAGAGGCAAATAAGATGGAGTAATAAAGCTAACTTAGATTAATCAATAAGTATAAAATCAAGAAATAACCAAAGAACCAATGTTCTTCATCAAAATATTACAATAGAAGGGATCCTATCTCAACCATCCGACCTTAACAAAATATCAAAACTACCTATATATACTAAAAATGATGCAACCACTAGGACTGTGATCGTATCCTTGCATTCAAAGTTTCCAGTCGGCACCTACTCTATCATCTTGTGCAGGCCTTCTTATGTCAGACGTGAGCTTGACTTAGTTATGTTCTTTGCAAGAAAATCTATCCCTCGAGAAACTTCATATTGTCAATCGCCCCCCACGACCATTCTCAGTATGCTTTCCATTTACGGTGTGAGACGAGGTCTCAAATGCCACCCCCATTTGCATTAAATACCTTCATCGGGATCGGGATGAGGCCTAACACCCATGAATGTTCCAGGTAGTGCCCAAGAATTCTTCGATTTAATCTTGGCACCTCGAGGCCATGCATATCTTCTTTTGTGACCAATATGGGTTCTTTCGGCCTTTGGTGCAAATCCTCTCCATCGCTCCTTATTCAATGTGAACTAGGGCTATGAACCTACATAATTGCACGATTATGGGCGCAACTAAGGGTGTTTTGAATGAAAACCTCTTTTGTCCCCACAATTCACCATGAACCACCACGCGTCCCTTTCTAAAAACCATGATTTCAATTGCAGCATGCCCTTGAAAATTTAAAAATGTGTGCACCTTCCGACCCTGCAATGGAGCATGACCATTGATCTTGTGATATGAGATGAGGCTTCCTGATCAATGACCCAGCTCTGGCTCCTTTTAGATTGATGGATCAGATCTTCCCTTTTCAAATTGACAATCGAGATCTGCTTCACGATTCGGACTTCAGAACTTTCAAACTTCAAACTATATGTTCCCCAAGAAAAACCTCTAGAGCTAAGGATATGATGACATGTGGCTCCTAGATTTGGATGGTCGAGATCCACTTCGGGCCTCTGGGCTCCAGAAAAATCCAAACTCAAATCTCACTTACCTTCTGTGCTTTTACTCGAAGTTATCGATATACTGATGCACGTACCCTTCAATCAACGGTTCTTCTCCTTCTTCAGGACTTTGACCCCTTCAACTAGATCAATGACCCTTATTTTCCCTCCTCGATCAATGATCATGTTCTCCTTCAAGTCTTCGGGCCTTTTCCTCCTTCTCTTTCCTCCATATCTCTAAATCTAGCGTCGTGTGGCTCCTCATCTTCCTCCATGCACTTTTACCCGGAGCTATGGATATGACGACATGTGGCTCTTGCTAATCAACGACTCAGATTCACTTCGAGACTTTAGGAACTTTGGGACTTTGCAATGTTTAACTCCCACAATTCTCTGGAGTGCCGAAATCCAAAGTGAGGGATCTGCCTCAACATGTCCTCAAATTTTTATGGCTCAGATTATTTCGGGAGTTCGGGATTTAACACTTTGGGAATTCCACACACTTCTCAATTAGAAACTCCCAAATATTATTTCCCTGAATACTTGGATCAACTGCCACCTGTCCCTTTAAAGATCAACGACTCATTCTCTCTTCAGGCCTTTTTCTTCGACGCTATGCTTCATGCAAATTTTAAGATTCCAAATGCCCATGAGCCACTAATCTGAACTCCACATGGAATTCCCACTGTTGAAAAATGAACCTGCCTTTTTTCTTGATTCGAGTCTAGAATAGACTGCTCTGAGTGTCATGATTTGAACCTGCGGGTGGGGCCTGTGTAAAAAAATACTTGAATGAATGGATAGGGACTAGGTAAACAGGGAGACCGGGGCACTTTAAAAACAAAGGGGGGAATACGAAAATGATTTTACAAGAAAAAGGGGGAAAATTTAAGACTTGGTCTGCAAAACGGAGAGTGACAGGGAAAAATTACAGACTTAGGTAGAAACCACAAACCCATAGGACTCTGACAAGTTCATGTGATAACATTTGGCTCCACAGGGGATGGAATGCTCTCTGCGAGCTACCAAGAACAAGTAGTTATAGTGCCTTAGATATTGGGTTATGGAGTCACTTATAAAAAGCAAAAACAAAAGAAAAATGATATTTACAATGACACGGGAAGCCACTCATGGCTTAAGTAAAAAACTTCTTCAAAAAATGCCCATTTATAGGGCTACCAAAAACTTCAACATCCTCCAAATCCTGCAACTTGTAAGTGTTATTTGAAAAAACCTCAGAAACTTTGAAGGGGCCAATCCACAAGGCCTCAAATTTACCATGCTTGCCTTTATCTTGTTTAGGTGCATCCCACTTGAGTACTAGATCTCCCAGCTGGAAATCCTCTTTCCCTACTTTTCTGTCAAAATCCTGCTTGATCTTCTGTTGATGGTCATGGGATTTGTCCAGTAGTTTCTCCCTCGTTTGCTGCACTTCTACCAGTTGATGTATGCTTTTAATCATATTATCTGGTTTTCCTTGATAGTCTTGGAAGAATTTTGCCACAGGTAAGGCGAGTTAAGAGGGAAATATGGGCTCAACTCCATACACCAAATGGAAAGGAGAGACACCAAGAGATATCTTTGTTGTCACTCTGTCAGCCCATAAAGAAAATTTAAGCTTTGAATCCCAGGCCTTCTTGTTGTCCTCTAATAGTCTTTTGATGATCTTAATAAGGCTCTTGTTAGAGGACTCTGCCAGTCCATTCCCTTGGGGGTAGTAAGGAGTAGAGTGAATCAATGTGATTCCAAATTGTTCACAAAAATTAATCAATGGTTCATCCTTGAAATATGTAGCATTATCAGTGACAACTCTTTTTGGACAACCAAATATTGATATAATATCCTCAAGAAAATCAATGATTACCCTGTGGGAAGCATTTCTTGTGGGGATGGATTCTATCCATTTAGTAAATTAGTCTGTGGTAGTCAATATCCATCTATGTTGACCACTTGAAGCAGGATGAATTTCCCCAACAAAATCTAGGCCCCACTGCTGAAAGGGACCTAAAGATACCACAAGTTTCAATGACAAAGACTTGAGTTGTTGCTTTCCAGAGAATTTCTGACACTTGACACAAGACCTGATATTTTCACAGACATCAGTGAAGAGACTAGGCCAAAAATACCCATCCCTGAGAATCTTGTAGGTTGTGGTTCTCCATAAGTGATGCCCCCCACATAAACTGTCATGAAAATCATACATAATATTTTGGGCTTCCTGTGGGTCTAGACATCTCAAAATCACTCCTAAAGGGTCTTTCCAATATAAAACTTGATCAATAAGACAATATTTTATTGATTTGAGCTTCAAATCTCTCACCCTGTTCTTTTCCATACCATTAGGAGGCTGCAACTTCTATAGGAAAAATATAATGTCCTTGTACCAAGTGCATCATGCCAATGGAGGGCTGACTTGAGAACCTTCATCAGACAACTCAACTTGTTGATTTTCTAAACAACTGTTGATGAAATGGACCTCCAAAACTGTGCAATTAGATTCAACCAACAACCTAGCTAAACCTTGGCCTTTAACCAATTTGGTGGGCTTTATCTCAATATCAAATTCAACGATCTTGGAAATCCACTTGCTCCTTCTTTCATCTATGTCAGGCTGGATGAGGATCTCCTTCACAGAAGATGAAGGGACATATGCAATGAATTTTAAATGCAACACATAAACTCTAAAAGCTTTGAGAGCTTTGACCAAAGCATAGGCCTTCTTTTCCATGATGTCATACTTTATTTTAGCATCTCTTAGTTCCCTACTGAAAAAGGAAATGGGTTTCTCTAACCCTTCAACATTCTTCTGCAACAAAACAACTGCTACTGTGTCAAATGAAGCAAAGGAGAAAATCATAAAATCCTTGGAGTAATCAGGACTGATAAGCACAGGTGCTTTAGTCAAGGCCTTCTTTATTTTATGAAAAGAGTTGCGAGATTCAATGTTCCATTTGATCTCATTCCCTTTCCTCAACATGGTTGTGATAAACTTTACCAACTCAACAAAATTTGAAACAAACCTTCTCAAAAAATTAATTTCCCCCAAGAAAGACTGGACTTATTTCTTGGATCTATGGAATGACAAAGTTTGGATAACTTCTACCCTGCTTGGATCATTCTTTAGTCCCTCAGCTGACACAATGTGTCCTAAAAATTTCCCCTCTTTCATGGAAAATAATGAATTTTTGGGATTTAAAGAGAGACCAAATTTTCTGCATTTCAAGAAGACCCTTTTCAAATGAAATAATGTTCTTTATCAGATTGTGAGAAAACTGTTATGTCATCCAAATAAATGACCACAAACTTGTCCTTCTCTCCAATAAAGGCCATGTCCATGGCTCGCTGAAAGGTCGCTCCTGCGTTCATCAACCCAAAGGGCATCTTAGCATACATGAATGTACCCCAAGGAGTGGTAAATGCTATCTTCTCTCTATATTCAGGCAATATAGAGACCCGATTGTATCCAGAAAATCCATCAATCATGGACATCCTAGATTCACCTGTCACCTTCTATAATATGTTTTTCATCTTTGGTAAGGGGTAGTTGTCCTTTTTAGAACTTCTATTCAAATTTCGAAAATCGACACATAGTCTGATTTCTCCATTCTTCTTTCTCACTGGGACCAAGTTGGCCACCCATTCAGAATACCTCAAAGGAATGATAATCTGGGCATCCAAAATCTTTTTTACCTCTTTCTCCATAATGGGCAGCAACATAGGATTTATTTTTCTCAATTTCTGCGTAAATGGATTGGACTCTTCCTTAAATGGGATGTTGTGCTCAATGATACTTGTATTGTATGTTATGATATCTTCATATGTCCAGACAAACACATCAGAAAACTCTTTTAATAGTTCAACATATTCAACCCTTTTCTCTCTTGACAAGCTACTTGACGACTTGACAAATTTGGAATCCTCTTCTGTACCAATATTGTACTCAGTTACATCAACATCATCAGTTGAACCTTTAAACTTTACTGCCAAATCATTCCCATCAAACAAACTTTCTAGACGAACTAGTCCCTTTGGAATATGGTTGCTAGGCAACTGAAGAATATGGTGATTCATAATTTTATTTAAAAATACATCAGCATGAGGGTTACTTTCATAATCATGATCCTGATCAATATGTAAAGCAGAGAACTCATCAACAGACTCGAGAAACTTTTTGATCTCATTATCATCCTCAAACACCTTCCAATGATGGACATTGTCAGGTATAGAGGGTCTATATTTCACCTCTACATCATATTTGAGTTTGGGTGGCAATGAGACTCTGAAATGGCTTGTTGAGACAACCAAAGAATCAGACATGGTATTCTTCTCTCTTGGAATAAATGAAATGTTGAAAGATAGGAAGAAAATGTCAACTAGGTCCCATACTTCATTTCTGTAAGTCTTAAACCTAGGGTGCTTGGCTTGATAAATATTTGATCTGATGAACAATTATTTCTGCATCCCCAAATACTGATATCTCTTCAATCCCCATTTCTTTTGAATCCCTTAAACCCAAAACAAGAGCTTCATACTCTGCCACATTGTTGGTAGTTTCAATTTCTACTTTGTAGGACAAAGGTATAGTTTCTCGACAAGGTGAAACAAATGCCACTCCAGCACCAACACCTTCTTTAGAAGAGGCTCCGTCAAAGAACATCTTCCAAATAGAGGTAGTTGGAGGAGCGATTTCACAAAAAGTAATGGGTTTCTTTCTAATTTCAAGAGGAGTTTTAGGAGCATCAATGAGCTGCAATATGATGGATCCCAAATCAGTGTCAAAAGAAAAAATAGGATGCTTGGTGGGGTTTTCTTCATCACTGATGATGTATGCGAGTTTAACTTTCCTATAAAGTCTCCTTTGTTCACCCTCGAACACAAGAATGGTGGCGTATGAAAGGTCCATCTGCAAGGTTCCCCCCAGTCTCTTTATCCAAGATATAGATAGGAGCATCCCGAACTTAGGGGGAACATCAACCACTACGATATCCATGACCATGTTGTTCATTGGTAGCTAGAACTAAGAAACAACTAGGTTCTTTATAACCCCAAGGCACTCCACCTTCTTGGAGTCTAAAGAATACAGGTCGTGGTAGGATTTTGTAACCTCCAACCCGAGCTCTTCCATGACAATCTTAGGCATAATATTGTGAGATGCCCGTAAATCCATCAAGTTGTTATGAATCACCTTATCATGGATGTTCAATGAAGTTTAGAAGGGAGGGGAGGGGTCATCTCTATTCTCTATGAAAGACCCTAATATGACAACTGGCCTTTCATATTGGAGGTTAACTGAGTCTATGGAGTGAGATGCAGGCTCAGATTGAAAATGTTTTGATAGGCACCTTTTGAAATCCTCATTCTTGACTAAATCTGAGAGAGGTACAGGGATTCCAATCTTTTGAATCTCATGGTCAAAGCTATAAGGGGAGGGAGGCTTCAGAATATCCTTCACCTATAGGATAGGAATTTTGACCACTGGTGGGGGGATCTATGCTTTCCTTTCTTCGACGTTGTCTGCTATATCTCTAGCAGGTTTATCAACTCTAGCAGGCCACTCGGTAATCTGAGGACTTCCTTCTTTCTTCCTTGATAAGAGGTTATATCTATTCAGATCATTGATGGTCTTTTCTCCTTTGCTCATCTCATTCAGTTGATTACTCATGAGGGCCTCTTTGTATGCAGACCGAGTTAAATGAAGGGACAAAGAGGTATCTCCGAGGCAATGGATCTCATGATCAATATCTTATTCCTCTTCATCTTCATTAGTAACTAGGTTATTTTGGAGAGGAGTTTGGATTTTCTGATCATCTCTGTCCATGTTTCTATGATCTCTTTGGATGGTATGAGGGGCATTAGTTGGTCTTTTGGAAATACCCCTATTATCAACATTTGGGGGATTTCTATAGATTTTCTTTCCTTCCAATTCCAACCTTTCCACTTTAGTAGAAAGTGATTTTAGTAGCTTGGTTACTTCATCCGTTTGATGGGGGGCAGTAGAGGAACTAGAATTCAGAGTTTCAGACCTACCTTTTCTTCTGTCTCTATCAACCTTACTCCTAAACTTGTCAACTGCCAATATATTGGATTCTACTTCAAGGGATGCATCTTGCATATGAGACAAGGAGGTAGCTCTTATTTCTCACAATAGGAGGCAAAAATTAGGGTCAAAAGAACTAGCATAAGTCATCTTGGTGGAGGTTTCTGTAGGTTTAATTTTAGTGAGAATCCTTTTATACATATTATTAAATCTTTTCGAGAAGTCTGAAACAGATCCCCCCTCTTCTCTCTTAAGTTCCTTGAATTTCGTAATATAATAAAGGAGATATTTTTTATTCCCCCAATGTCTTCAGAATGAATCATCCAGAGCAACAATACCATCAATAGATCTAGGAGGAAATTCCTTAAACCAATCCCTGACATCACCATCAAGACTCTACACAAAAACTCTTATCCACACATCTTCATTTTCTATGACCTGAATCTCTGCAAATATATTAAAGGATGCAAGGTGCTCTTCTGCATTCACGTCTCCCTCCCCTGCGAACTAGGGCATGTACTTACGATAGTCTAAGGTTGGGAGAGCATTCATAGGCTGAGGTAAAACCAGAGGGACATATCTAGCAGCCAATATCTTAGCCATCATGTTCCCAGGAGGATTAGCACCTGCTATTTGGACTTGAACTGGAGGATAACTAGGAGGAGATGGAGTTTGGACAGGTGATACTGGGGTTGTGCTTCTGGGAGAAAAAGGAAAAGGATGAGTGTTAGGAGATAAATATGAGGGGATAGAGGGAACAAAGGTTTCCCTTTCTGTAACTGCAACAACTCTAATAGGGGGAGGAGTGGTAAAGCCTGTAGTGGGAAATCCTTCTAAGGTCCTGGGTCTGAATTGCTTCACAACTTCAGGGGAGATAGGGGTGTCAAAACTCTCTCCTTCCAAACCAAGAATAGGATGGGAGAAATCAACATGAAAACTCCCAAAATTTAAATTTCTTGAAACTCCAGCAAACGGTATAACATGAGAATAAGAAGCAACTACTGGAGTTTGTAAAGAGGGATTAAGAAGATTACCAGGATCACCTAGTATAGTAGTTGAAGTACCTTCCTGAGTGGTTTTTCCTTTTCTAATAATTTTCTCTGGGTCAGCTTCAAGTGTGGCTAGAGGCAGCTATGTAGTAGACCTCGTGTGTCTGCCTTTCAGAGCCACAACTGAAACAATGGAGTCTCTAGGTGCAAGATGCAATATTCAATGGTACTAATATCTGATGAACCTTCAGAATCATATATTCTTTGTCATTCTATCCCATGGAAAAGTCTTCAATTCACTCCCTGACAACAACACCAGAAATGTTAGCACTAGAAGTCACCCTCAGATTGCATAGAAGGTAAGCCCAATACCCATCAGTTTATACAGTAAATGTAAATGAGTTTTAAGAGGCCAAATGGAGATATGAACCTACACAATTTCACAATTGTGGGCACGACCAAGGGTGGTTTGAAATAAAACCTCTTTTGTCCCTGTAATTCACCATGAATCTCCACGCATCCCTTTCTAAAAACCACGGTTCTGATTGCGACCTGCCCTTGAAAATTTAAAAATGTGCGCACCTTTTGACCCTACAATGGAGCGCGACCATTGATCTTGTGATCTGAGATGAGGCTTCCTGATCAACAACCCAGCTCTAGAACCTTCTATATTGATGTATCATATCTTCCCTTTTCAAATCGACGACCGAGATCTACTTCGCAATTCAGGCTTCAGACCTTTCAAAATTCAAACTATATTTGCCCCAAGAAAAACCTCCAGAGCTAAGGATCTAATGACATGTGGCTCCTGGATTTCGACGGTCGAGATCCACTTCAAGCCTCTGGGCTCCAGGAAAATAGAAACTCAAATTTCGCTTACCTTCTATGATTTTACCCAGAGCTTTCGATCTACTGACGCACATCCTCTTCAATCAACGAATCTTCTCCTGCTTCGGGACTTTTACCCCTTCAACTAGATCAATGACCCTTATGCTCCCTCCTCGATCAATGATCATGATCTCCTTCAGTTCTTTGGGTCTTTTCCTCCTTCACTTTCCTCCATAGCTCTAGATTTGGTATTGCCTAGCTCTTCGTCTTCTTCCATGTGATTTTACCCGGAGCTATGGATCTGACGACACATGGCTATTGCTGATCAATGACTCAGATTCACTTCAGGCCTTTGGTACTTCAGACACTTTGGGACTTTGCAATGTTTAACTCCCACAATTCTCTAGAGCATTGAACTCCAAAGCGAGGGATCAACCTCCATGCGTCCTCATATTTGTATGGCTCATATTATTTCGAGAGTTCAGGCTTCGACACTTTGGGAATTCCACACACTTATCATTTCGAAAATCCTGAAGCTTATTTCCCTGAACACTTGGATCAACTTCCACCTGTCCCTTTAAAGATCAATGACTCATGCTCTCTTCGGGCCTTTTGCTTCAGCGTTATACTTCGTGCAACTTTTAATATTCGAAACACCCAAGAACCGCTAATATGAACTCCACATGGAATTCTCATCTTTGAAAACTAGACCTGCCTTTTTGATTGATTTGGGTCCAGAATGGATCACTCTGAGTGCCACTCTTTGATCCCCCAGCTGCGGCCTGTGTAAACCAAGACTTGGATGAATGGATAGGGGCTGGGAAAAGAGGGAGACCAGGGAACTTTAAACACAGAGGGGGGGAAATGAAAACGATTTTACAAGCCGAAGAGGGAAAATTTAAGACTTGGTTTGCGAAAAGGAGAGAGTCAGGGAAAAATTACAGACTCGGGTAGAAACCACAAACCCACAGGACTCTAACAAGTTCATGTGATAACAATACCATTTCCATTTCCATTACTATTATTTTCAAGAATTCATTGTTCGACAACAAATGTATTCCAACAAAGGAAAAACACCTTCAGTAACCACTCACACAACAAGATCAAATATCAAAACACTGATGTTTTGATGTGGTAAAACCCCTACGAGAAAACATCCAGGGCCCCAACCAATGCGACCACCTGGAGAAGTTTATTAATGCAAAAGAAAAAGATTACATAGAGATTTTACAAGAGAGTTTCTCACAATCGATCATCGAAAAATGACCCTCCATGCTATTTAAATAGATATCATGGACCAATCGGGTGTTAATACACATATTAATGGTCGTTAATATCGAGGATAATATGAACCGTCAGATCACTCTATGTCGGGAACATATCATGACTATCAGATTTCCTAACTACAAATGCATACTAATGCATACTAAAGAAAAAACTAATGCATACTAAAGAAAAACACTAAGAAACACACTTTTACCTAATGACACATTATACCAAGTAGGTCTTAACTAAATCCTAAGTGTCTAAATATCCTAACATCCACTACTACATATTAAAAAATTTGCGACGACTACTTGCGACAAAAGTACCTTTTCGTCGCAAAATTCAAGAGAAAGAGTTCAATTTTTCAATTTTTTTATAAATCCAGCCCGAATTCATCTCTCTTGCGACGGACCCAAACATTTGTCGCAAGAGAGACAAATGTGAAGGTAGTGTACTTCCGTCACTCTTCTGACTACCTTTGGTTATCATCGTAAGAGAGACAATAACCATTGACCGTTACACTATTTGACAGAGTCAACATTGACCATTATATTGTTTGACAAAGTCAACATTGATTTGGTCAATTTTCATCACTCTTGCGACGAGAAAAATATCTATAAATATTTTGCGAATTCGATATTTTGCGACAATCTTGCTATAACAACGATGGTTCACAAAGGGTATTTTTGTGTGGAAGAATGTCGCAGAATATTAGAGGTGCAAAAAAAGTAAAGTGGGTAAAAAGGGTGATGGTAGATGTTATTTCCCTTGCAAAAAATGTTTCCTTACATGTCCCATAATAATGTTAATAACAATAGCTACAAAACATTGTAGGAAATATGGGCACATTGATGGGGGATCGAATGAATATCGTCCCAAGGTAATTAGCTATATATTCATTATCTGTTTTTATATTGTCAATCTTATATAAAATTATATATAT
>JZKD02S2012593.1:230548-256457 GCA_000966675.3 Picea glauca
CATGGAAGAAGATGATGGGAAAAATCAAATGATCCAAGATTTGTTTGCTCATTCGGATGAGGATGGGGACAGTGATGGTATTTATAATGAATGTCTATTAGAAAAAGAAAATAAACGACTTTATGAAGGCTCAATAGAAAATATTCTCTCTACTACATTGCTGCTAGTGAACTTAAAGGTTATGAATAATTTGGTGAACACTTGTATGACACAGATCCTAAGGTATGTAATATGTTTCATCTCATATTATACATAAATGTTGAGTTTTTTCTATTTTTTTTTAGTGTTAATTAATGTGTAAAATAAGAATGCAATTTTTATGATTAATATTTTTTACATTAACTAGTTATTTGTTATGTTGTATATTTTTAGGTGAATTTTTGTTACCATCGTCGAATATTTTACCTCACACATATCGAGATTTACATGCCATTATGAAGAACATTGGAATGGATTATCAAAATATAGATGCATGTCCTAATGATCATATTATATATTATGGACAACATGCTTCGAAAACATAATGCCCACAATGTCTTATCAATAGATATCAAACCGATCCAGTAACAAAAAGGGTGCCTTGAAAGTTTCTTCGTCATATTCCCATAATTCTATGTTTGAAGTGATTGTTCGGGTGTGAAAGCATAGCACAATTTATGGATTACCATGTACGTAAAAAATGTGGAAATGGTGTTGTTCGAATTCCTGTCGATGGTTATGCATTTAGGGAAATTGAGGAAAAGTGGGCAGATTTCAAAGATGAACCTCATAATGTTAGGCTTTCATTGGAAATTAACGATGTTAATCCATTCAGAGAGCTTAGGTATATTTACTTAGTGTGGCATATTTTTTTTATCAACAATAATATTCCTCCTTGGATGTCAATAAAGAGGGAGCACATAATGTTGACAATGATTGTTCCAAGTATAATTTGTTTACATTAAGTTTTTGAATGTAACATTTTCATTTGTTTTCATTTTTTGCATAATATATATTTTTTATTTATTTACTTATATATACATATCATGGTTATAGTAATTATGTGTAATTTCAAACAATTAGGTAAGTACCAGGTTAAATATATGAATGTACATGTCGAGCCTCTTATCAACAAGATACTAAAGTTATGGGCTAGCATCACTATGTATGACATCTGTAAACCAATCGGGGAGAAGAAATTTAAATTCCATGGAATAATTTTATGGAAAATTCATGATGCCCCAGGACTAACACATTTTTGTGGTATGTAGCATTCTATTTCTCTTTAATACTATATACTTTTTTAAAGATATCATGCTACATGTTTAATTTTTAAATAATCTCATTGTATAATTGACATTAATCCATCTGTTGCAGGTCTTCAAACAAAGGGTAAATTTTCATGTCCAGTTTGTGGTCCTAACATTAAGTATCATCATTCAAAAAGTTTAGGAAAAGTGGTGTTTGATGAGTATAGGCACCTCCTCCCTAAGAACCATAGGTATCGTACAACTAAAAAACATCTTTTCAATGGGAAAGAAGAGACTGGTTTAAAACCACGAAGAATGACACCTCACCTATGGAGGTTGGAATATAATATAAATCATAAATCATCAAGGTACATAATTTATTCATGTATTGCATCTCGTGTAATGTTTTGAATTTTTATTTTAATCATTGAATTTATTTTACCGTATTTGATAATTATTTTTGTGATTTATTTTATGCTTCATGAAGGTCGCCATCATGAAGGTATTAATAATGGGCTTCCATGAGGAATGAAATGTTATCCCACTCGATTCATGAGGTTCCCCTACTATTAGGAGCTAAAAATATCAGGAAGAATGTGACAAAAACATTATGGTGAATCATAGATGGTAGGAGGGATAAAGAAAAAATTGTCAAAATTTGTACTGACATTCAGGAAGACAATCATGCAATGCGAAGTGTGATCCGATCAAATAGAGATGGATTAGACTGAAATAACCTTCCATGGTTATTAATAGAGCAACAAAGCAATGATGTAAAAGAGGTCATTCAAAGAATTAAATTTCCCACGGGTTTTTCTTCAAACATAAATCATATCTTAACGAAGAAAGGTGAATTTGGTGGGGTAAAAACACATAATTGACATACCTTCATCAAGGTAATAATTTTGGTATACATCTTTATATATATTGGCCTTATACATATTTTAAGTTTTTTATTTGTTTTTGTCTACTTGGTCGAAGCAAATAATGATTCATTGTTTTTGTTACATTATGTTCTACCGCTATCTCTCCCAAATGACTTTGACAACAACATCAAACAAGTTATATATGATATTGGAAAAAACATGAGGTAAGTAGTTGTGATTTATATGCAAAATGTTCTTTCAAATTGTTGTTGTACTTAATGACATGTGTTTTACTTGTAATGTAATATATTATATTATGTTATGTTGAAAACTGTTATTTTCTTGTGTCATGATCTCATGTAGATGATTTTCATTGAAAGAAATCCATGAAGATTATATACAGTATTGGGTGAGAGAAATTCCTCGGCTAATGTGTGAAATGCAAAAGTGTATACCTCCAACATTTTTCAATGCACAAGAACACTACCTCATACACCAAGTTGAGGATATTGAAATTTGTGATATTGATAGATAATATTAAATATCCCTTCACAAGTAAAGTATCTTTGAATTATCTTCATCATTTTATCAAAACCCTCTAACATATGGTTTCTGGGCACACCCTTTGACAAATTGTCTTCTTGGTGTTCTGGTTTGAGGAATTCCCTTGAAAAGGAAGCATTCAGAGTCATTGCCTTGAACCATCTCGCCCTAGTACTAGGTATCTCAGTGGTTGTTGATATGGTCCTCTTAGATATCTTAAATTCTAGTATCCCAACCTTGGTCTTGGTTCCATCAAATTTTAGTGCAATTTCTTAAGCCACCTCTACATTTTATGACATAAATTAATACAACCCACTCTTTGGAAGACCTCCCTGATCAGGGGTTCCTTAGAAAATAACTGCATATCATAAGGATCTGTTCTCACAATGTATCCACCTTTGTGAACCTTGTCTTGATGATTATCCATTAGTTCTAGCTAGGAATGTTTTGTCACAGTACTAAATAATTTCCCACAATGGAGAGCAGAGAAGCAGAGGAAATGACTACTAAAATCAATATGAAAAAGCCACACAGACCTCTCAAAATGACAATGCTTCTAAGTAAGTTGAAATGGTTTAATAGTGAGGTTATATTCATAAAAGGACTATGAATAGATGGTGAATTGGTAAAATGATTCTTTGCAAAGGATGTTGGAACTGAGAGTTTGCAGCGCTGGATGACTGCATAAAGTTCGAAGTGACAATGATAGGGTTTTGGAAACATTGTATAAAAATAGCGATGCAGAGACCAAGGATCATAATATAGGGTAATTCAGGCCCAGGGATGTTGATGGTTTCAAGAGATAAGATGAAGATCATGGGAAGAAGGTTCTTGAGCTTAATTACAGGTCTGAGAGAGAGTTTGCAGTGCCATCCTGCTAGTTTGCAACGCCATAAAAGGAAAATCCACTAACCCCCTTTCTAGGCATTAAAACAATGTGTATAATATCATGAAGTACCTGGTAGCCTAGAGATAGAGGCTAGTATCTTCAGATATTCTCAGGAGCACCTACAAGTGGTATAATCACCAACTCATCCCCTGCAACTACTTTGCAGTGAAGTGCACAACGCCTGTCTATAATACCAGTTCTCAACGCTAAGCTGGAGGATGCTTTGCACAAGTCTTGGAGAAAACGATTAAGACATTCATAAAAATAATCCATGAATATTTTTTTAAAATTCAACTCTGAAATCAAGGAGATGTCCACCAACATGACCTTTTAAGAGCAGTGATGACTATAAATGCAATATGTACTTTGAAAGCGCTGTGAACTCTCCTAGTGAGTGGGCAACATACAAATTAGACTATATTTGACATTTTCACGAGTTGAGTTATAAGAGGAAGGGTCAGGGTACAACATGGATAAGGTGACATGTCAAGGTCATAATGACAAATTTGAAATATGTGACACAATGACTTTTAACCAAAACCAAACTAATAATAATTTGTTCATGCCAAAAAAATGAAAAATTGTTATGGGAAAGGGACCTAAAACCTATAACCTAAGGTAAAACTATGACTCAAAATCAAACTAAATATTTTTATTGACCCATGAAAATCTATGTGATAACATTGGCTCCACAAGGGATGTCATGCTCCTTGTGAGATGCCAAGAACAAGCAATTTCAGCGTCTTATCCAAGGGATATGGGGTCATTATTGAAAAGAACAAAAACAAACTAAAACTGATATTTACAATGGAAGGGGAAGCCACTCATGGATTTAATAAAAATAATTCTTCATAAAATGCCCATTAACTGGGCCACCAGAAAGTTCAGAGTCTTCCAAGTTCTGAAATTTATAAGTGTTATTTTGAAAAACTTAAGAAATCTTGAAAGGACCAATCCACAAGACTTCAAATTTACCATGTTTTCCCTTGTCTTTCCTTTGTGCATCCCACTTGAGCACTAGGTCTCCCAGCTGCAAATATTCTTTGTTTACCTTCTTGTCAAAATATTGCTTGATATTCTACTGATGACTTTGTGCTTTATCAAGGAGTTGCTCCTTGGTCTGTGACACTTCTACTAGCTGATGCATCCTCCTGACCATATCATCTGGTTCTCCTCGTTGATATTGTAAACAAAATTCCATAGGTAATGCAATTTGAGAAGGAAAGACAGCCTCAGTTCCATAGACCAAATGAAATGGGGTGGTACCAATTGATCTCTTGGTGGTTACTCTATCTACCCAAAGAGAAAATTTCAGCTTTGAATCCCAAGATTTTTTGTTATCCTCCAACAGGTTTTTGATGAGCTTTACTAGACTTTTTTTAGAGGACTCTTCCAAGCTATTAACTTGGGGGTAACAAGTAGTAGAATGAATGAGTTGGATTCCAAAATTTTCACAAAACTTGATCAGAGGTTTAGCTTTAAAATATGCAACATTATCAGTCATAATCATTTTAGGACATCCAAACCTTGACAAAAGGTCTTCCAGGAAGCCAATAACTACTTTATGTGTTGAATTTATTGTAGGAATGGCTTCTATCCACTTGGTGAAATAATCAGTGGAAGTTAGTATTCAACGATGATGTCCACTTGAATATGGATGGATTTCCCCAATGAAATCTAGTCCCCATTGCTGGAAAGGACCAGATGCCATTATGGGTTTTAGAGGCAGGGATTTTAACTGTTTCTTTCTTGAGAACTTATGATATGTATCACATGCCATAATATTTTCACAAACATCAATGAATAGACTAGTCGAAAAGTACCTAGCTCTGAGTATTTTATATGCTATGGTCCTCCAACAATTATGGCCTCCACACAGGATATCATGAAAGTCATACATGGTTTGATTTTCCTCATCTGGGTCTAAGCATATTAGAAGAACCCCAACATGATCCTTCCAATACAAAACATGATTAACAATACAATATTTGATATCTTTGAGTTTTAAAGCTCTCACCTTAGTCTTGTCAAGTCCAGATGGGGGCTGCAATGTCTGCAAGAAATGTATAAGGTTCTTGTACCAATTACACTTTGTCAATTTGGGACTGATTTGTGAGTTGTTGCTAGCAATATCAGTTTGATGATATACAAAATTTTCATTCATGAAATTAACCCCAAGTTCTTTACAATTTGATTCAACTAACAACCTAGCTCAACCTTTCCCTGTCACCAACTTAGTAGGATTCATTTCAAGGTCAAAATCCAGAATTTTGGCAATCCACTTACTCCTCTTTCCATCTATGTTTGGCTGGATTAAGATTTATTTCAAAGAAGATGAAGGGACATAGGAGAGTTTATATCCTGAATTCTTTGAGGGATTTAACCAAATCATAAGCCTTCTTTTCCATAATATTATACCTAACCTATGCACCCCTTAATGCCCTCCTAAAGAAATAAATGGGTTGGTCCATCCCATCTGTGTTTTTCTGAATAAGAACAACAACCAATGTGTCATTTGAGGCAAAAGAAAATATCAAAAATTCTTTTGAATAATCAGGGTTGATAAGAATAAGTGCCTCAGTCAGTGCTTGTTTGATTTGATCAAAAGAATTCATAGCTCCAAGTGTCCACTTTACCTCATTTCCATTTCTTAGCATGGATGTGATAAACTTAACCAATTCAACAAAATTAGAGATGAATCTTCTCAAAATTTTTATTTTACCCAGGAAAGACTGAATCTCCTTCTTGGACCAGGGAGAGATAGAGTCTTGATGACCTCTACTCTACTTGGATCAATCTTTACCCCCTCTACTGAGACAATGTGCCCCAACAACTTACCATGTTTCATAGAAAACATAGACTTCTTTGGATTGAGTGACAACACAAACTTTCTACATTTTAGGAAACATTTCTTCAAATGATGATAACATTCCTTATCAGATCTTGAGAACACTGTAATTTTATACAGATAGATGACCACATATTTTTCCTTTTCCCCAATGAAGGAAATATCCATTGCGCGTTGGAAGGTTGCTTTTGCATTCATGAGACCAAAATGCATTTTGGCATACATGCATGTGCCCCAAGGAGTAGTGAAATATTATTTCTCTCTGTCTTCAGGTAAAAGAAAGATCTGATTATAGCCTGAGAAGCCATCAATCATGAACATCCATGCTGAACCAGTCACCCTTTGCAAAATATGTTCCATCTTAGGCAAGGGATATTTGTCTTTCCTCGAACTCTTGTTTAGATTTATGAAATCAACACAAAGTATGATTTCACCATTATTTTTCCTCATAGGGACTAGATTAGCTACCCAATTAGAGTACCTCAAAGGTACGATGGTCTTAGCATCAAGCAACTTCTTAACTTCCTTTTCCATAATAGGAAGCAACATGGGTTTAATCTGTCTTAATTTCTGTCTAAATGGTTTGGTATCATATTTCAAAGGAATTTTGTGTTCAATGATGCTTGTATCATAAGTTTGTAGGTCCTCATATTTCCAAGAAAATACATCAACAAAATCCTTTAATAATTTCACATATTCATATCTTTGTTCCTTTGAGAGACTGCTAGACAACTTGACATATTTGGGGTTTTTCTCAGTACCTAGATTGCATTTTGTTACATCAACTTCTTCATTTGAGCCCTTAACCTTTAAATCCATGCCTTTTATATCAAACAATCTCTCCAAAGGGACCAATCCTTTGGGAATATGGTTACTAGGCAATTGAACAATCTTGTGGTATGCAATTTTGTTCAGGAATATGTCAGCATGAGGGGTTTTCTTAGTATCTCGGTCTTGATCAATGTGAAGAAAAGAAAAATCTTCTAGAGTTTCCAAAAATCTCTTAATATCAATATCATCCTCAAAAACCTTCCAATGTTTGAAATTGTCAGGTATAGAGGGCCTATACTTCACTTCTACATCATACTTGAGTTTTGGGGGTAATGAGATTTTGAAATTTCTAGCAGAAACAACCAAAGAATCATCCATAGCATTCTCTTCTCTAGGAACAAAAGAGATGTTAAAATCTAGGAAAACATTATCAATGAGATCCCATACCTCATTTATATAAGTCCTCAAACTTGGATGCTTAGCTTGATACATATTTATTACCTGATGCATAATCAATTCTGCATCCCCAAAAACTGATAACTTCTCAATTTTCATATATTTAGTTTCCCTCGGCCCCAAAACTAGAGCCTCATACTCTGCAACATTATTTGTAGTTTCAAAGTCCAACTTATAAGACAAATATATGAATTATTTAGAAGGAGAAATAAAAACCACCCCAACACCAACACTTTCTTTAAAAGAGGCCCCATCAAAAAGTATCTTCCAAACTTGGGTAACTTGAGGAGGTGTCTCACACATTGTTGGAGGCTTATTTCTAATTTCCAAGTGTGTCTGGGGAAAATCAATAAGTTTCAGAATATTGGATCCCAAATCAATGTAAACTGTATAAATAAGATGGTTTGTGGGATTAGATTCATGACTAGTAATGTAAGATAGTTGTGCTTCTCTGTATAGCCTTCTGTGATCACCTCCAAACGCAGGAATAATGGAATATGAGAGGTCCATCTGCAATTTTCCCTCCAATATTTTAATCCAATACCTGGACAATAACATCCCAAAATTAGGGGGAACATCGACCACTACAATATCCATGACCACACTCTTCATGGGCAGTTGAAACAGGTTAACAACTAGGTCTTTAATCACTCCAATGCATTTGACCTTCATGGAGTCAAAAGACTATAGATCATGATATGTTTTGGTAATTTCAAGACCCAACTCATCCATGACAGTTTTATGCATTAGGTTATGATATGCACCTGAGTCCATCAAGAAACTATGCATAATTTTATCATGAATATTCAATGAGGTGTAAAAGGGAGGAGATGAGTCATCCCTATATTCTACCAAGGGCCCGTTGCGGGGTCCTACATCCCTTTAACTCAACAGTAGGAACCAAAACCTCCATTGAGGCCCATTTAGACTCCGTAGTGTTTAATGGTGGAATGGTTCTCTAGATATTACGATCCAATCAATTAATTGATGGGCTTTACGTAGTGATTTACAAGATATTTTCTCACGAAAATCCTCCTTCAGTTTGGACATTCTCTTTTTGTGTTTTTTTATTATAGGTGGGTCTGATACAATATATATGTTGGTATAAAACAACTGGGTAACAAAAGGGGAAAATGATTAACTACTAAAGAAGGTTGAGCTCGGGATAACCCTCGTGCTCTAGCATGCAGACAATGATTCTTACACCTACAACAAGCCTAGTACTAATACATTAACCTGCTGGTGTTCCAATTATTGACCGAGATACAATTATCAGAAGAAAACATACATGCAATAAACAATGGCAATACAAATAGTTTCCTTAGATCAAATCATTAATCACACATTAACACAACAATTTAATTTCCATCATTAGAGACAAGAACTTCAAAATATTGAATCAGATAACTCATGAATAGATTTAGAGGCTCTTACTCATTACAACATCCATTCATTAGGTAAAGTGAGAAATGATTCTTCCTTGGATCGAATCACACATGCTTTTGATGAAAAACATAAACTTGTCTCAGGTCCTAAACAAGACTTCTCAATTAAGGTAGCTTCGAAATAGTTCTTTACAAATCCAAAAATGAGGGTCTTTTCCAAAACCATCAACCTTTTCTAATAGGTCAATCCTCTTATTTCTAACATATTATTAACTAAAAATAACTATCAAAAGTGCAAGTTAAGTAAAACAAAACATTTCCACATGGCACTTTCATTTCTCAGTCTTCCAAGAGTCATCAAATGGTTTCACTTGAGTGGATGACTCTTCTCATACTCCGACCATTTGACAAAGAGTTCCTCGCATGTGTTGGCATACGGGAATCTGTGTTGGTCCATCGAGGCAGAAATGATCTCCTTTATCTCCACTGCCCATTCCCGATACTTGACTACTTTAGCACTTAACTACTGTAACTCTGTCTGAGCCTTGATCAGGTGTTCCATGAACTGTTGTACTTGACCTGGAACTAGGTTCTCCACCTTTTCTATCTCCACAGCCCACGATGAGTCTTGTTTGACATGTAGTTTGACTATGTCATGCAATTCGACAAAGTCATCAGTTGTGTCAAATTCTGGGAGAACTCTATCTCTCATCGCTCGATTGATCTTGGTCCAACTCTTTTCGCACTTGGCCGATTTCCCTTGGATTTCCCAATGAGGTTCTTGGGCCATTTTCACCCAGTATTCGGCTGACTTCTTTATGCGGTCAATGTTTCTATCCCTTAGTACCCAAATGTCGTTCTCTTTGGCGTCTCGACCTTGTTGAACTGCATTGATGTAGTCGATCCTTTCCACCACTTGGTGTGATTTCTCATACCGTATTTCCATATCCTTTCATGTTGTTAGTGCCATAAGGGTGTCTTCTTGGAAATCGGCTATCCCTACAGTGAAAAGGTGCCGTTGATTCACAATTTTTTTGTATGCATCCAGGAATTTGCTTCTCAAGAACACCATGGCCTGCATGAATTCTTGATAATATTTCTCCAAGTGGCGTAGATGCTCCAAATCCTTCAACACAATGGCCAACTCCTCTTCATATTTCCTCTCTCTATTCAGGGTGGCATCTGTGATTACCATCCCTGCGTCGGTAAAATCAGATGTCTTGGCATGCTCCATGATTATTAATTTATCCTCCATGGTGATGAGGATGGATTTTTCCAGAGTAAGCCTCCTCTTCTTGGTGGTTCTCTTCATGATGGATTTCCTATTTCAATCATAAGCAATGGCTTGTATATCAATGACCTCATTCACGGGTTCAAGGATTTGCTACTCTCCCCAAGTAAGCGTGTTTCCCAAGCTCCCGATGGTTTATATTTGTTCAATACTAGGTTCTTGAACCTCTTGTGTGTGTTTTGAAATTTTGGCCTCTGGTTTTTTCTCATCGGGAGGTAAAGTATCGATCAAAATTGATGCATCAGGGGCAGGATCGGTACTTACTTGATAATCGACTGTTGAGATGTCGATTTCCTGCTGTGGAATTTCTTCTTCTTGTTGTTCTCCTGAACCTAGATCATCCTTCGGGCTGTCCACTTGGGTCCCCGGTGCATCGAGTAGCTCAATGTCTAAGACACTTTCAACCTCTTGGTCACTCCATGGAAGGCTTTGAATTTGAGCATCAAGAGTTGGGGAAGACACTTTCTTGGGTTCCTTTTCCTCTGTAATATGTATCAGACTCACCAGGGAAACCTCCGAACTCTCCTCATCATCATAGATAATTATTAAGTCGTGTAAGGGGTTTGGTGCACTTTCTCTCCCTGATGTACTCACTATCTAGGGTTGAGACAAAACACCCTCTCATGATCTGACCTATGGCGTTGAAACTTCAGGGTTATCCGATCCTGTGGTTTCTCAGATTTGTATCAGCTCTGGGTCGCTAGGTCCTTCCCGACTTTCTATTGGGTTGTCAGTAGGAACCCTTGTCATCTCTTTGAGGTCTGGTTCATTCTACAATTGATCAATTACTCTATGTTCCTATTCCATTAGGAGTAATCCCCTTTCCTGTGCCTCTAGTGTAAAAAAAAATCCTTTGTTATGCACCTATGTTGCTTCTACTACTCTAATTTATTCCCTAGCTCTAAGGGCCTCTTGAGCTGACTGCTCTATCATTGCCTCCTATTCATCCATGCTCATGGCATTGAACCTGGTCATTTTCAGGTCAACCATCCTTTGCACCACCTCATCCCAATCATGAGCATTCTCTATGAAGACTTCGTCCTCGAACTTATCATGAGCATACGACCAATAGGATGACACCTGTGAAGCATGTTGCAGAACCAGACCCTTTGGATCGTGCTTGTGGAATTGGATTTTTGGGAACCTAAATTTGAGTTAGCTCAACCCTTCTTATTTAGCTTAAGCAACATCCTTTACCAAATAAAACCCTACAGGGAAACCATAGGGTATGAAAGCCCATTTCTTTTCTTTGAGCAGGGTGGCATTGTAGCCCTACAAGATGGTCTGGTAAAATATTTATCTTATGACGAGCTGGTCTGGGACATGAGCTGGTCGGATATGTGGTGCTCCAGTGGCCCCAAACATCTTGATGTAGGTGGCGCACCTGAACATCCTGATGTAGGTGGCACACTTGTCCAAGTACCAATGGCCTACCTTGGATATCATTTTCTTGGCTGCTGCCAATAGCCTTGGGCATTCCTTCTTAAAAAGAATAAAATAAATTTGGGTGATGAATTCATCACAGATGAGGGAGTAAGATTTGTTATACCTATTTTCCCATAGCATGCTGAAGTAGACATGGACCGAGAACCCTGCAACATGCCAAATCATATTCATGCTGACGAAGACATTCCTAACGCACACGACATCGAGCAGGTATGAATCCATGTAAAAAGTTGGTGCTTCTCCTTCCTTCGACATCTGAGCCTGCTGTAGGAAGGTTCTTAGTTGCTTGGAGATTATTTCTCCCCAGTTGAAGTTGCACCTGGATATTTCAACTATGTATGCCAAAGGCATCCAAGCTTCTGAAAACTTAGAGCAATCCTTCTCTCCATATAGTCGATAGACGAGATACATCAAATATATGTATGGCTCTCTTAGGTTAATCATCCCGTACCATACACTACTTCGATTGGTGAACTTATTGTCTTTCCTCCACCATGAGGCCATCAATCAGTTGGTGTCATGGACTTCATAAAACTTCACCATGAATTCTGTGTTTAGCTACTCCTCTGGGTCCCTGATATTGTAGTATTTGTGGACCTCTTTCGGGAGGAAAACTCTGACACACCCACCATTATCATGGTTAATCAAACATTTATTCCCGTCTGTGTGGTCAATGAGCCACTTCAGGACTTCTATGTAGGGGAAAATAGGGTTCTTCTCTCCACCATGTGCATATATGACTGTTGGATGTTGGGGAACAACTGGTCGTCAAGTGCCCTTACATCTAGGTCATTGTGTGGGATATACTTTGGGTATTATTCTCTACTAATCCTGTTGAAAATATAGCCCAATTGTGGGAGATTGACCTTGGATCTGGTGCTCACCTCTATATCGCCAAAGGTCAGAGGCTGGATGAAAACTTTCTTAGTTTCTGTCTTGACGACAGACTCCATCCTAGGGACGTACTCTAATTTCCTCGCGGTCCCTGGAGAGGAACCTTCACTTGTATCTATTTATTTTATCTTTGATTCTTTCGCCGAGAGTCTGGTGGTTGGATTTATTGGTGGCATTGTTCCTGCAACTTAAAATGAGTTTTAGAGACTATGTGAAAACTGAACAAACACATATAAAATATAGCCAATGAATTGACAAACTTGGATACATACCTCTGAAGCTTGTTAAAACCTGGTTTTTTGATAATCACAAGGTTGATATTGCCTTCGAGTTGTTTATTTTTCTCCTTTGGATTCTCTGGAATTCTCTTACGTGCATAATGAATTTTTTCACAAAGGTTCAAGAGATTTTAAATAGAAAAGATCTTATCGTGTCGCATCAATCATTCAATTCGGGTTATGAGTGAAAATTCAATAAATCTTCCGCCGAATATTTAGAACTTAAATTCATCATGGGTTGATGGTGGAGGCATAGGTGGTGATGTGGTCTATTGATGATTTCAAACATGTTATTTTGATTGGCACATGAGGTAGCAACTAATGCAGGATCAAGTATTAATTAGCTCTTTAAATGTCCAAAATCCTATTGTACTAATGTTGAAAACATCCAATCATGTCGCTCTTTCAGTGGGTGGATCGGGGATCGGGATTGTGTTATGAACGTTTTCTTT
Source organism: Picea glauca (assembly GCA_000966675.3). Taxonomy (NCBI): domain Eukaryota; kingdom Viridiplantae; phylum Streptophyta; class Pinopsida; order Pinales; family Pinaceae; genus Picea; species Picea glauca. The sequence continues at coordinate 243,897 of JZKD02S2012593.1, forward strand.
GATACTCCCCTACAAAATCTCTAACACCGATCGATCTTACCGTACAGTGCTGATGCGGAAAAATTGACTTGGAGGTATGACTAGGACCTAGGGAACCAAAAATGACTCGGGACATAACTAGACTGTACGACCCTTTTACCTGGTAAAGACACATGGTGTTGGATACCAGTGACTTAATTCTCTTGTATTAGTCATATTCAGGAATTTCCTTAATCTATTCATTCTAAAACCAAATCCTAGCTTACCGATACCGAAAAATGTCAAGGATCGATGATCGAAGATAAGCGTACCAAAGCGCTCTTGGATCGACTCCCTCGAAAAAGTCCCAATGTCGAAAACGCATCGAGGATTGATGATCGAGGGATAGCTTTATTGTGGTCAAAATGTTTGTTGTGATCCTTTTGGGTTTACCTCGATTCTGATAAAGTGCGTCGGGAATTGACTATCACATATATCTTTTCATTCTTCATTAATGTCCACCTCCCCATATTTTACTAGTGCCAAAGGGGAATTGGCTATCGACGATATCTCTATGCGAAAAAATTTAACACAAACCAAAACTTCCTTTTGCCGATGCCAATGAAGATCGATGCTATACGAATTTTGTTTGTGAGTGGTTCCTATACTTGAATTCTTTCCAATGCCGAACCTCAGCATGTTGGGTGCAGTGTTTGGTTATCGATTCCTAATTTAGCTGTTAAAGTATTTTAGTCATGGGGTTTCACAAGTTCAAACAAACCTAGATAGGTGATGAGATTCATGAAAATAAACAAGGACAAAACATTTCTGAAAATGAAATTGAGTTAGACAATGCAGAATACCAAGTGGTACCCAAAAAGTGAGAAAAAATTGATAAGGATTTTTAGGGTGTGTTGAGTGCTCAAAAAATGGCGATTTACTAGGCAAAAGAAGAATATATGTTCTTACCTTAGGCTCAGTTGATGAAAAATATAGTTACAAACTCAACTGGTTTTTATCAGAGCATCTTCTATCCTTGCATTTGAAATTTCTTGGTTGGTGCATCCGGGCCTGCTTGTGGGGATTCAACCTTTATTCCACCTTTGTTTCCTATAACCCAGACCCACGACCTCTTTGAAAAGAGTCAAGTAAAGAATTCACTGGCACTAGGCCCTTTACTTATCATCATTCACTTGCTACGGTGTTGCTTCGCTGCCAGTGAGCGTCCATAGCCCCGACGAAGTCATGCTGACGTAACACACCTTGCCCCACTGCCAATGAGCATCCATAGCCCCGACGGATTTATCTACATACCCTATCCTATTTTTCACTCATTTGATATGATTGATTTTATTTTGGCAGAATGCCCTAAGCGAGTGGGAGAGGAGGACGTCTGTTATTTGCAAAAATCATATGGATAAGGTGAATTTTTTATTAGCTCTATCTTGAGGTACATGTAGTACTTTCCAACTTTCCATCTTTCACTCAAGTTTTACCATACCACCAGGTAGATACTTCATCACTTTGCCAAGATTGTTTATTTTCACAGGTTAGATACATAACTCCTTCAAACCACCGCAATTCTCCCAATGCTTCTTGCGTTATATGTAAGCGTGAGTCAGGAACAAAGTTCGTCATATCACATGAACTAAGGTCAACCAATGCCTTACTAAACACAAACTTCAAAAGCACAAAAGATACTATAACAAGCCAAAAAAACAAAAAAAATGAATAACTCCACAATCAGTCTACCTAAAAACAAAATATCCTGGAAATACACACACATTTTATTATTATTTATTTTTAACAAAAATATTGTTTTAGGGCTTGAGAATTCACTGGGAGGGCGTTAGGTTCCCCCCTCATATTTTTCAACTGATACGTTCCTACCCCAATTTTATCGGCTACTTGAAAAGGTCCGATCCATAGATTCTGAAACTTCGAAAGTTTTCCTTCGGCTCATTTGCTCTGTCCCATTTTAGGACTAAGTCTCCTACTTCAAAATCATTCTCTTTGGCCTTGTGATTATCAAACCACCTTTTAACTATCTTCTGATGAGATATGAACTTTGATTTTTCTTTCTCCCTTTCTTCTTCCAACATGAGGAGGGTATCAATTCTTTGCTTTATAACTGATGAGGGTTGTCCTCTAGAATCCCGAGCAAGATGAAGAGTGTTATCGGACTAATCGGTAGGTGCGGACACTAATTGATCTCCCTAGATCCACCTGGATCTAGAACAAAGCAAGACAGAACATGACTCTTTCCCTAAGTTTTGACCATTGAATAATATAGGAGGAAAGAACAAATAACATACCTTATTATCACTTCCTATGGTATTTGTTGCTCCTGCTTCGCTCCAGTGCTCTCGTGCAGTCAAGACCAAGACAACACAAACCAACCAAAGTGAAGATAGCACAATCTATTCAACAATCAACCTATGTATATGATCAAGGAATTACACAATAAAGTGGAAATAGCTTTATGGGAAAGGGACATGCCACTGTATCATATTAATGGAAAGTAAAGATTATAACCTGAGCCTTGATGTTGCAAACTTCCTTTTGATGGCCCTTGGCTCCGACACACAGACTTGATCAGTCCTTACATGAAGAATATCAAATCCTCTTGGTAGACTTTCTAGGGTCTCCAAGCTGTTGTTCAAGCCTCAGTCCTTCACACAATTCTTTCACCAATTCTCTAATGAATCTTGCTTAACCTTTTCCATGAGAATTCCCTCAATATATAGGAGAGAATGAATTAGTTACTTGGATAAGAATGATCCCAAAATATCAGGGAATCCAGTACTAGGATAATCATTCGAATTCCAACCCATCCTTCTAGAAGATTCCCTTCTAGAATCATCGAGAATTCATCCTTTTCCATGCTTTAGGAAGAGTTCGCACCCTATCAGTTCAACACAGTGCGAGAAGTTCGCACCCTAGCTTAAGGAAGCCTGCGAGAATGGGTCATTCTCGCAGCCAAATATACTAGCAGCCTGCGAACCTTCTTCAAAAATGAGTTTTCTGGGAAGAGATGAAAGTAACTTTTCTTAGGATAAAGTTCTTATGAAGAGCCTGTGTACACCATCATCAATACATCATCATGACGACCAAAATCATGGGTAACAGAATGCCCCCCAAAGTATGAGGTTGGAATCAGTGACAACCAAAAGACTTTGTAAGCTGCATGTGTGTATCGAGAACCAGGAGCACACCTAATCGGAAACCTACGAACAACCAAGCATCTGCAGAATATCATATATACCAATTCTGAGGTAGGCATTCCATACTCATATCATAGACTGATGAAAATTGTAGACCTAGGTCATGGACACCAATCATACACTATGGATCCATGCCGTCAAAATATAACATAGCCACCAGGAATACACTGTGGATCTATGTGGAAAATTCAAATTGAGATGTCATAGCCACGAGACATACACATTGGATATATGTGCCGCATATTATACATACTCCATCGCAACCTAGACAAAAAGATATCTTCAATTTCGTCACCCAAAGTACGAATCTAACCATGTGATTACATGTGTTGAAGTCGAACATGGCAGAAACCACTTGATTACTGGTCATTGATGAAACCGTTAACAAGTGTGAGGGAAATCACCATTGATTTCAATGACCCCCAAGGTACTCTAGTACAATCCATCGAGTGTGAATAAATGAGTTGAAGTCAAACATATGATGGAATATTTCGATCAGGGGTCAAAGATGTAAACCCACTATCGAAAGTGAGGAAACCTGCCATTGAGGCATGCAAGCTCCAAGGTACCAAATAATTTCTAAGTCTTGATTCAGGATAATGAGCTGAAGTCGACGGAACAAAACTCGTCACAGGAGGGCCTTGATGTATCCCCCATCAATGACATGAAATGAGTAACAGATTTTGAAAGTGAAACAGAGTAAGATGTAAATTGAACTGGACATAGGGAAGGCCAACACGGAGAGAATGGACAACTGCAGATGGTCGACTCAATATAGGTTTCAGATGGACTTCTCTTGAACATATGAATGACACGACCAATGATTTGGAAGCATTGAATCAAAGATGACACAAGGAATGACCTTGTAGAAAATCGAATGAGAGACAAATGGATTTCCCAAACCGGCTTCAAATGATGAATAGGGGGTGTCATGTTCAAGAGAGACACTTACTACCAATTAATACGAAGATGAAAACATATCCCTTTCCCAAAATTTCCCCCACCATTTTTGGCGAGTACCTCTTTATTTTTACGCAAGCTTGAGGAGGATAACATATGCTTGTTTATGTAATCTCATCCTCCGGACGAGTCCCTCGGAGTATGTTTAATGAACCCTAAGAAGGAGTGGTTCGGTCCCATATGGGTCTGTCAATGTTTGTTTAATGAGTCTAGAGATAGAAAACTTGAAGGTTTTTCAAGATTATAGAGTTTGGAAAAACACTTAAAAGAGAACTCTCTCAGTTCCTTTTTCATAAAATTGTCTGGATGAGACCGAAAAAGAGATAAATTATCGCTCACCAGACGCTTACTTCAAATACTTTATCGAGCATGAAAATAGCAAGGTCGCTCAACTATCTTTTCATGTTTAGAGAGTCTAAAAAGAGATTAAAGAGGACTCCAGGGGGGTTCCTTTTTTGTATAACCTTATTGATCCCGAAAAAGTGATAAAAGTATGCTCAATCACATTCTCATATATTTTCGAGCCCAAGAACGGACAAATACCATGCTTGAGGTTTTATATAAAAACCATAAAAAACAATCAAAACACGCTATGACAAAGAAAAACATGTTTGTATCCCTATTTTTTACCATCAAAATCATCACGCCTGCAAAAGTTACACTCAAAATGACATTAGGGATTAGGGTTTAATAGATATATAATCATAAAAAAACCAAGTGACATAGTAAAAGTAAATAAAAAGGAGTAAATACTCTTTTTACCACATCATTTTTACCTTTCCACTGTTTGAGCTCCAAAAAACCCCTCTTTTACCCTCAGAGTTCGGCGTCAGATTGCGGGAGCTACAATCGTCCATTCAGCGAGCCATCATCGACAGTAAGGTAGGCTCTTTGTCCTTAACACTTTCATGGTTTAATTTTGCAATTTCATTGGTTAAATGTTCATTTTTAAGTTGATTTTTGGAGCCCTATTTGCATGCTGCCATTCTTGCAGGCAGGCTATACGGGACCTGCGAGAATGAGGAATTCTCGCAGGTGATCCTAAGGCCACCTGTGCTCACATTGTGCACACAGGGCACCTACGAGAACTACAAAGATCAATTTTTTTTAAAAAATTTAGCCAATGAACAAGAATCAAATCATGAAAAAAGTTGCTAATCTTCTTTTTGTGTTCCTTATGTAGATAATTAGCCATCAAAATGGTGCTTGAATGACATGAAATGGATCATGAAGAAGACAATGCAATGGCCAAAAATCATCCACCTACTATTGCTGCTTTGAGAGACTGTGGAATCCTGAAGTACTTTCGCATCCCGGGCATGAGGGCCCAAGTCAGGTTGTTAGAGTACCTGGTGTGTATGTGGGACCCTGATTAGCAGGTATTTCATGTGGGGGTCCACACACTATCCTTAAACATTGAGGACATTTACTTTTTGACTGGATTGTCATGACGGTGGTATTATGTGAGCCTGACCGGTAGTAGAGGTGGTGGGCTGCAGATGAGTGAGTACTGTTGTTTACACTGCGTTCCTAAGGCTGAGAGAAAGAAAGGAAAAGTAGCTATTTGGGGGGTACGAGATTTGACCCTTCATACTTTCCTATTCACCATAGCTCGGATGGCTGGGAATTCTGCTCCTCACATGGAGTTACAAAGTTACTTCCAGTATGCTATTGAGTGTACTGAGCCTCGGGTATTCAACTGGGCAGATGATGTGCTTCGCAGTATAAAAAAGAAGTTGACTAAATGCAGACGAGGTGACCTAAAGCAATTCAGGTACGGATCTTTGTTGGTGTCCTTCTTCCTTGAGAGGGTTCCCTCACTAAGACTGTAGGTTGAGTGGAATATACCAGGTCCCAGGGATCCAAGGATGCTGAGATGGTGTCAGCTCATGGTCCAGCACGTAGCAGGACCGATCATCAAGTATGATGATACTTTCTTTGACTGGCTTCAACCACAGATGTTGATGGTTGACGACTATGCTTATGCCGGGTTGAATTTCCGAGGAGATCCGGATTTAGTACTGCCAGAGGATGCTCAGTGGGGGGACCTTGGTAAGAAGTACACACATTTTTTTTCTTTTCAAATGTTTTGTGAATTTTTATCATATTCAAATGTTTTTGTTTTATATGTTCGTCCAAGGACTAATACAAAATCGTTTGTTGATAACACAGATGTTGGACCATACCGACCTCCTAGTACTTCTCCCATTCAGTGGCGAGGAGAGGTAGCAGCAACACCACAATATGCCGAGGATTATCAGATGGTGGAACAAAATCTAGAGGGCTTGACTGCAGACATTCCAGACATGCCTCTGGAAGAGGTTCCATGACACGACCAACGTCATACTGTAGGAGTATCAACATCTATGGGTCGACTTCTCCGTAGGGTTTCTCGGGCAGTCATGTGTTACCATGAACGTCATCCATGACATCACTATGTAGAAGCTATGAGCTTCATATTTTGACATTTTGGTCTTCGGACAAACTTTTTGTAAAAAAATCTTTTGATCGTTATATATACAGACGACTTCTACCGGTTTACCTTATATTGTATGAATATTGATGTGATTGATTTATAAATGATTCAAATGTTTGTCCAATACATAATTAGCCAATGCATCTGTTAATGTATTTAGACATCTAGGAACATGTTGATATTCAATGTAATCAAAATAACGTTTCGGGAGGCGAATTCGCAAATACACCCATAACAAAGTAGGACTTCGAATAGAGTAGACATTACTTAACTGTAGTACTACAAGCTGCGAATCAAGTCGCACAACCAAATGACGAATTCCGAGTGAGATAGAATCAACCAATAATTCAATAAGCTATACTCTGCAATGTTGTTGGTCGCACAGCCAAGGCACACACCTCATAAGGAGACAAGTTCGTTTGTAGGGGCTTAAATTGCCCATGCAACATAAGCAAGGTTCTGAGTACTATGACTAGCACCATCAGCGAAGCCAATATAGAGTAGCGAAGACTCCGACATCTGGAAATCAAATACAATGTCACATAAGGGAAGAGACCAGATAACGACAAAAGCAAACTATAGTAACACACAAAAAGTATGATACAATACAAATACAAGTACTTGTGCACAGATGATTTCATGCATAGTACTTATTCAAGTATAACCCATTCCTGGGTTCACTCAAAGGGATACCATCGTAATCTACCAACTCATAATCTCCTTTTTCCAAAACTCATCGAACAATATAAGGACCTCGCCACATGGGTTCAAATTTCCCATCTCCTAACATATCTCGATCTTGTTCTTAGAGAAGAACAAGATCACCTTCGGAAAAAACGCGAGGCTTGACATGCTTGTCGTATTGGGCCTTGACATGCTTTTTCTGAGCTTCTATGACTAGAGTGCCATCACGTCAAGTTTCGTCTAATCGCATCAGATACAATAGACATTCTTCCTTAGCAGAGGTGTTGGGTAGGAGTTCAACAACTAGTTTTAAATATGGTATCTCTCATTCGATAGGGAGAATAGCTTCCACACCATAGACTAACCGAAAAGGTGTAAATCCGGTAGCGGATTTGACGGATTTCCGGTGCGCCCACAATGCCGAAAAAAACATTGTGTGCCAACTTGTTTTATGAATCCCTATCATCCGTTGAAGCATAGTTATGAGAACTTTGTTGATTGCTTCGACCTGGCCGTTGGCTTGTGGATAATAGGGTGTTGAGTTATCATGGCGAAGACCCAACTTTTCAGTAAGTTTAGACATCATAAAATTCCTAAAATGGCTACCGTGATCAGTGACGATAGCTTGGGGAACACCAAAACGAGCTATGACGTGATTAAAAAGAAACAATGTTGCGGTCTTTCCAGTATTGTCGAATGTCGGCATTGCCTCGGCCCATTTCGTAAAGTAATCAACGGCTACAATAATGTAACCATGCCCCCCGACCGAGTGAGGGTGACATGCCATGAAATCGATGCCCCATTTCGCAAAGGGACCAACTGAGACCACAGGGTGAAGAGGAGCAAGATGTGACCGAGTTTTCTGATTGTAGGTCTGGCAGGCATGGCATTTCTGAATGGCAATAATGCAGTCATTAAATAAAGAAGGCCAAAAATAACCTGCGCATAAGATCTTTTGGGCAGTAGCATACCCAGACATATGACCACCACATGCTCCAGAATGCCAGTCATTCAGAGCTTCCTTGGCTTCATCAAACGTTAGACAACGTCGAAAAATAGAGTCAATCCCCCGACGATAAAGAGTATCCCCGAGGATAATGTATTGACGAGCTTGATATTGTATGTGACGTCGTTCAGTACTCGACAAAGTAGGTCGAAAATTCTGGGTTTGGAGATAGATAATGATATCCCCATACCAAAGATCATCAGTGCTAATAAGGAAAAGAGATTCATCGGGCAATGAATCAATTGCTACATTTTCTGTTGCAGAATGGGGAAAATCACATATCAACTCAACAAAAACTAAGGACTTCTTAGACTTGCTGCGATCGAATTCCAAGTCAAACTCCTGGAGTATGACAATCCATTTGGAGTATTTTCCCCCTAGCAATTGACGTGTCGAAATGTATTGCATAGGGTTGCAATGAGAAATCACCATAGTCTTGCGTGAGAGGATATAGTGCCGGAAGCATTGGACGGCTTGAACGCCAGCCGAGGCCAGTTTTTCAACATGTTGATACTTGATTTCAGTTGGCGTGAGACTTCGACTCAAGTAGTAAGTCACATGTTCGTCGTGAGTATCATCCTCTTGGATGAGAACCATGCCAATAGTGTACTCTGAGGCAGGAAGATAAAGGAAATAATCGCGACTGTAATCGGGGGGAAAAAGAAGCGAAGCACGTGTTAGGGAAAAATTCAAAGCTTCAAAAGCATTGTTGGCAATGGTATCCCATACGAACGATGAATCCTTCTTTAATAGCCACGTAAATCCACGAGTTATCTCGGCGTAATTTGGGATAAAACGACGAAGAAAGTTTGCTTTCCCCTGCAAACTTTGCAACTGGCGAAGTGTAGAAGGAGGAGCGAGATTAAGGATCACCTCAACCTTTAAAGGATCCACCAGAATCCCTTGACATGAAACGATAAAACCTAGAAGACAGCCGGATTCTACGCAAAAAACACACTTATGAGGATTTAAACGTATACGATAGAACCGACAGCAAACAAAAATGGCTCGGAGGTGGGTAGGATGATCGAATCAGCACATTGAATGAGCAGGCAAATCATCCAAATAGGGTTGAACGATGTGCTGGATATCATGGAAAGCATAAGACATAGCACGTTGAAATGTTGCGCCAGTGTTCTTGAGACTGAAAGGAAGTTTCCGATAGGAAAAAGTACCCCAAGGACAAATAAAAGCAGTCTTATGTTGATCCTCGGGAGCAATGTTAATTTGATTATAGCCGGAGAAACCATCCATGAGAGAGAAGATTTCACTTTCAGCGGAGTCATCGACAATCTGATCGATGAAAGGGGTAGGAAATTTGTCTTTGAGACAAGCTTTGTTGATATCCCTATTATCAACGCATACACGAATGGTGCCTCCTTTCTTGTCAATCGGGACAGGATTGGAAACCCAGTCGGTGAGAGCCACCAGATAAATAAAGCCGACTTTCAGAAGTTTCTCAACTTCGAGCTTGATAGCAACCACTTTACATGGGTGAACTGGACGAAGGCATTGCCGGATGGGTTTAGCACTGGGGTATGTCTTAATCTCATGTATAACAATCGCAAGGTCGATACCTGGCATTTCTTCGTATCTCTAGGCAAAGATGTCACAAAATTATTTGAAAAGAGACGTATAGGTGAAGATTTCGTCGGAAGAACATGAAGCTCCAATATGGACATTTTTGACTATTCCAAGTTTAATGGATATGTCAATGGGAATCATGGGTGAGATATTTCTTAAGTTCCCTTCGACAAACACATCGTGTGCAGACTCGGGAAAGGTTGAGATGACAACAACGGTCGAGGGGGTCGAAATCCGTTAGTAGTTCTCAAGAGTATGTTGCTCCAGAAAAAGGATGGAACTATGATTCCCATCATCCCAAGGGGTGTCTTCCATGACATACATGATCATCTCATCAGTGGGAAAAATAAAACGAAAAGGATCGGGAGACAATTCATCCAGAGAAGGAGTAGAAGGGGTTGCCAACTGAATGGCCTGATAGGCGGATTCAACTAGACTTAACGACATTTCATCGCCAAAATGAAGATGATCTCCAGGGTCAGGGACTATCCAGGGGTCGTGAGACGCAAGAAGTTCATGAGGCACTGTGGAGATCATGTTGATAGAAGCAACTGACGGGCGTGGAACATCGGGCGGTGGAATGGGGAAAGTACCCATTAACGAGGAGTCCTTTAAAAGGCCTACACAGACGTTCTCATAACTCGGTGGGGTTTTAGAAATAAATGGTACGTTGCCAGTATGGGTATCAGAATTAAAGAAGGCAAGTTGGTCGATGGTAACAACCTTTCCTTGATGAGGGAAACATACTACATGGAAAAGTGTCGACATAACGGCGTGCATGGAACCGATCCAGATACGACCAAGTAAAATATTATAATCAAGAGGAGCGTCAAATACTTCCACTTCAACTTGGACCATTTTTCCTTCTAACGTGATGAGAAACGAAGGAAGGACACTATAGGGCTTAAAACTGTAGCCATTGAAGGCTTTAAGAGTGTTCTGGGATTCATTCAAAGGAGGAGAGCCAATGGATTTCCAACAAGCAAGAGACATAACACATGTCGAGGCACCCTCATCGATAACAGTTCGACAAATTTTTTTGTCAGAGACAACCACTTGGATAAGGAATGAAAGTTGAGGGGGTAACCTTGGAATGCGATCTTCCAAGTCAAATACTATCAAATTCATATCCGTTGGATCGATTCCACTGATAGCTTTCAACAATGCCTTCCTTTTTGCGGGACAAGTCTGAAGGACTTCAAGGGCTGACATCGCAGAAGGTGCCTGGGCCAGATTTTCAACAATGTTGTAGTTCTGGGCCGCACGAGCATGAGGATTGAAAGCTGATTTCCAAACGACTCCCTTTGGGGGGGGCACAGAACTGTGTCGAGGCTCGGTCGTTCGAGATGAAGAGGACTGTTATTTGGTGGAGTCACTGGAGAGGGTTGTACCAAAGAAAGGGGTAAATCGTCAACCTTCTCCTTAGATGGAGAATAATATTTGGCTCGAGTCGTGAGTGAAACACTATTCGGCTTAGAATCACCAGTACACATCAAAACATATGATGTAGTAGAAAAGGATGGTTGATTGTGAATGACCAACTGAGCCTGTTGTTGAGATGGGAAGGGTTGGGACAAGACAACCGGTGCAGGGGGTTTTGGAGCTCCTTGAAGGAACTTAGTGACCTTGGCACGTCGTGGAAAATCCTTCATGTAATGATCATCACCACAGATAAGGCAAGGGTATCATGGTTTGCGCTTATCCCGATCATCAACAGGGTTAGTTTTAGTTTTCTCTGCTTGAGAATTATTTTTGCTCTCCTTATTCTTGCCTCTCCCCTTTTTATATTTGTTTTCACCGGCTGGGGTAGATTGGACATCATTTACCTCAAAAGTCTTGCCGGTGGGAGTGGCAGGAGACAGAGCATTTTGAACATTAGAAGAAGCGGATTTAGGGTTTGTGCTTGAAGCGGAATGTGATTGGGCTTGAGTAGTACCAATCACACCATCAGCTGCATGCGAGGTAGCTAGAGTAGTTGAAGTGCTGGAAGAATTAGGATGAGGTAATTCAGGTAAAAAGTCGTAAAGGGTTCCCGTTTGTGAATAAATGAGGTTAAGATACTGAGCACGACTATGGCTTCACTTTGCCGAGGAGAGCTCTCATGTGTACTTGTAGGTAAGGGTTGATAACCATCCAGATGCTCTGGAGATAAACCCTACATTCTACGTGAACAACGTGGAGGATCTATTGTAAACGAGTGACAAACTTTGCGAAGAAAAACCTATGGTCAACTTTGAGAAACAAACAACACGCGCTAGTAATCAAAATCTAGGAAGCAACACCAAGAAAACAAGACCTTATAATTTCGAAGCCACTAGTTGGTGATGAAATCCAACGTCGCAACAACGAGATGAGAAGGGGTTGGGCTAGGGTGGAAAAGTTACGCTGATGACCTGCTTAACGGACTTACACCCTGGTGCAAGATCCCACACATAATCGTGGGTATACCCTCCAAGGAGCCCGAGTGAGTTTGGTCAACGTCAATTCCAGGTACCGTGAAGACTTTCCCCTTCACAGTCACCTTGGGTAAGAACCTAGAGAGATAGGCCACTAAAGTCACCACCAACAACAATAAAGCCTGAGGGGACAGTCGACAGTCCGATCCACACGCAAGGGCAGGGTATCTAGCCCGAAATCAACTCAAAAGGCTTCCACTCATCATTGTGGGT
>JZKD02S2012593.1:256507-285656 GCA_000966675.3 Picea glauca
CTTTTGGAGAGTGTATCTCTCTTCCTACTCCAAAGCGCTAGCCTAGCTAAATGTTGGTGTAATAAAGCCCTAGAAAAGAGTTACTAGATAAATTTTATGATTACACAGTTTTATTCAGAGCTGTTGTTTACTTAAAGGAAACATAAGTGAAACTTATGTTGTATGAATCTGACCCAACAATGCAAGGATGAGAATGAAATGTATCACTTTTCGTTCAATGAATCCTATGTATGGGAGAGAGAAAGTTTTTCAAATCAACCTTGAACTACAAAGAAAAATTTCATGCAAATCCAACAAATCACACATCAAATGACAATTCGCTATTGTGTCTTTTTCAACAATTTCAACAATTGATTTTCAATGTTTTCGAAAACGAAAAATGATTTTTTGAAATAAAAACGTTTGTTCACTTTCCAAAAAGCACCCACACTATGATAGCGAGAGTATAGAAAATCAAAAAACCAAATGAACAAGCAATGATAAAAACCCAATCCACTCTTTCAATGAAAACAAAAATAAAGAGAAAACCAATATAGTCTTTTCAATCGCATAAGAAAAAATGATCTTTCAAACAATGCAAATGATAAAGACCAAGAAAACCCAACTTTTAACTGATCACCAGTTCTTAACTAATCAAACACACTCAGATTCTGAAATCAGAGAGTATGGTGTTGCCAAGAAAAGTTAAGAGATGAAAGTCAAGAAAAAAATGACAAGAAGAGCCTTGAAATCCTAAGACTGTTCATGCATGAAAACGAAGACAAGAAAGACATCAATCAATGGTCCAAGAAACTCTTATGAGGCATCCAGACTGACCTGGGCAGTTGAAGATGCCAAAAATCAAATCCAAATTTTTGACAAAATGAGTTCGCAGGCTAGCGATACTACACAGTGCGAGAATTAGGCATTCTCGCAGGTGACCTTTGAGCAAGATGCGAGAACCTCGCATTGAATCCTAAAGGCAGAATTCAAACCCTACCAATTCTCGTAGGCTGTAGTGAAGTATAGTGCGAGAATGTCTAAACATAGTCAAGATTTTGGAAAATGAAGCAAAATTTGAAAAGGTCTCTGGACCTAGAGGGTCTATCAGGATATCCTGAAGACTCAGAGATTGATAGGACAGGAGAAAAGTAAAACCAGAGAAAATGGCCACAGAAAAATACCAAAAGCCACAAAGAAAATGGGTTGTTCCCTAGTGGAGTCTCCAATTTTGTTATCGGAATAATCGATAGGTGCGGACACTAACTGATCTCCCTAGATCCACCTGGATCTAGAACAAAGCAAGACATAACATGACTCTTTCCCTAAGTTTTAACCATTGAATAATCTAGGAGGCAAGAACAAATAACATACCTTATTATCGCTTCCTATGGTCTTTGTTGCTCCTGCTTCGCTCCAGTGCTCTCGTGCAGTCAAGACCAAGACAACACAAACCAACCAAAGTGAAGATAGCACAATCTATTCAACAGTCAACCTATGTGTATGATCAAGGAATTACACAATAAAGTGGAAATAGCTTTATGGGAAAGGGACATGCCACTGTATCATATTAATGGAAAGTAAAGATTACAACCTGAGCCTTGATGTCACAAACTTCCTTTCGATGGCCCTTGGCTCCGACACACACACTTGATCAATCCTTGCATGAAGAATATCAAATCCTCTTGGTAGACTTGCTAGGGTCTCCAAGCTGTTGTTCAAGCTTCAATCCTTCACACAATTCTTTCACCAATTCTCTAATGAATCTTGCTTAACCTTTTCCACGAGAATTCCCTCAATATATAGGAGATAATGAATTAGTTACTTGGATAAGAATGATCCCAAAATATCAGGGAAACTAGTACTAGGATAACCATTCGAATTCCAACCCATCCTTCTAGAAGATTCCCTTCTAGAAGCATCGAGAATTCATCTTTTTCCATGCTTTAGGAAGAGTTCGCACCCTAGCAGTTCAACACAGTGCGAGAAGTTTTCACCTTGGCTTAAGGCAGCCTACGAGAATGGGTCATTCTCGTAGCCAAATATACTAGCAGCCTGCGAACCTTCTTCAAAAATGAGTTTTCTGGGAAGAGATGAAAGTAAATTTTCTCAGGAGAAAGTTCTTATGAAGAGCCTGAGTACACCATCATCAATACATCATCATGATGACCAAAATCATGGGTAACAAAGAGATGGAAGATATATCCCGTTCGGGAGAATGGATTCCTGTCCGTATACCAGAAAGTATGGGAAATTTCATATAGCTTCCTTGGGTGTTACTCTATCAGTCCATAAGGCATTATGAAGTGAAATGTGCCAATTCCTTTGGTTGTCTGCAACTGTTTTCTTTAATATCCTCACTAGGTTCTTATTGGTTGATTCTGCCACTCCGTTCCCCTGTGGATAGTAGTTTGTAGAGTATCTAATTATAATTCCTTTGTCTAGAGAGAAATTTGTTAATAGGGTGGAAGAAAAGTAAGCGACATTATCAAAAGCAAGGAAAGAAGGCATACCAAACCTTGTGATCGGTTGTTGTTCTATGAATTGGATCACCACTTTTTCATTTACATGAATTAGAGGGACGACCTTTGCCCATTTTGTGAAATAGTCTGTGGAAGTCAATATGTATATGTGTTGTTCTGAAGAAATCGATGTAATTTATCCTATGACATATAACTCTCGTTGCTTGAATGGCCTGGAGACAGAAACAAGTTGGAGTGGGACAATTGCTCTCTTTTCCCTCCCCGTGCTTATTTGACAAGTTTTACAGTTTCTAGCGTATGTGTGAGCATCCCTGAACAGAGAAGGCCAGTAATAGTTGGCTCTTAGTATTTTGTGAGAGGTGGTGTTCCCCGCGAAATGTCCCCCTATAGGACCATCATGAAGCTCCTTTAGAACATTGTCTACATATTCACGTCTGAGACATCTGAAAAGTACCCCATCATAATTAACATGGAAGAGAACCGAATTTATGAGATGATATTGTGTTGATTTTAACCTAAGAGATATCCTTTCCCTAGGGTTTAGGTTTTCTGTGAAAGAACCATGATGCAAGAGATAAGTGATTTTCTCATACCAAGGCTCCTGCCTTGGGGAGACATATGAAGCTTCACCACACCATAATGCCAATTCATTCTCCCACCCAGAGTATTCATTTACTTGGTCCTGGGATTCAGTTTCCAGTTTACATAATCCTTGTCCCTTAACCAGTTTAGCAAGTTTTATATCTAGATCAAATTCTTGGACTACTGCCATCCATTTACTCTTCTTTCCCCCATATCTTGTTGAGTGAATATGGATTAGACTATGGGATGAGGCACAATGAATTTGGTATGGTTATTTAAGATGTAAGATCTGAAGTGTTTCACTGCCTTGTACACTGCATAAGCCTTCTTGTCTATAGAAGGGTAATTTAGTTCAGCCCCTTGGATATTAGTGCTCATAAATTATATTGGTGCCTCATTGTTGTCATCATCCTTCTAAGTCAATACTGCAGCTAACGATTGGTTGAAGGAAAAAGTGTAGAGGAAGAAATATTTGCTAAAGTCGGGACCTCACAACACTAGATCTTGAGATATTGTGGTGTTAATATTGCTAAAAGAACTCTTTCATTCATCATCCCACTTAAATTCAACATCTTTTTGTATCATCTTTTGTAAGGGTTTGATAGTTTCAGCGAAATCGGGGGTGAATTTTCTTACAAAATTGATTTTCCCAAAGAAGGATTGCATAGCCTTTTTGTTGTGGAGTAATGGAAGCTGAGCTATAGCCCTAACTCGTTATAGGTCTATGTGAATTCCTACTTGAGATATAATATGACCTAGTAGTTTCCCCTCCTCAACACCAAAGATAATTTTCCTAGGGTTTAAAGATATACCGTATTTCCTACACCTTTCAAAAATCTGGGTTAAGTGTTGGATGTGATATTATCTATTCTTTGAGTACACCTTCACGTTGTCCAAGAAAACTACTACACATTTGTTGATTAGTCTCTGAAACTCTACGTCCATGGCCCTTTGGAAGGTTTCCCCTGCATTGATTAACCCAAAGGGCATGTGTTTATAATCAAAGGTTCCCCAGTTGGTTCGGAAAGTAATTTTCAAACGATCTTCCTTTGAAACTAGAACTTGGTTGTAACCTAAAAAATCATCCAACAGGGAGAAAATCTAAGAACTAGACATGGTCTACAATAGTTTCTCCATTGGTGGGACTGGGTAGTGGTCCTTTTTTGATGCTCTGTTGAGGTTTCTGAAATCCACACATAGACGGATTTCCCCAGACTTTTTCCTGACAGGAACCAAAATTGCTACCCATGTAGAGTGTGTAACCTGGAAGATCATCTTAGCATCTAGTAAATTGTTTAACTTTTGACACATGAGAGGCTCCGGGGATGGGTGGTACTTCCGGAGCTTCTGTTGGAAGGGTTTCACTCTGGGATTTAATGGGATTGTGTGTTGAATGATACACATATCATAAGTTTTCAGGTCTTGGTAGGACCATGAAAAAACATCTTGATATTGTCTGAAAAGTTTGAGATAGGCCTTCCTTTCTTCTTTAGATACTATCTTGCCGAGATTTATTTTCTTGGGGTTTTCTGGGGTTCCTATATTTATAGTCTCGTACATGGGACATGAACTCCCTATATTTGTGTTCGTTGACCCTTTAAATATTTCCCTTAAGTAAAAAAGGTTTTCTAAATTGGATACCCCTTTCAATATCATGTGATACCTTGGTTTGTCAGTCAGTTGATCTGTATGAGGATCGGTTTCTTCTACTTTCTCCCGAAATACTTCATCATTAATAGACAAATATTTAAATTATCCTGATTGGTCAAAATTTTTATGCTCTGTTCATCTCCTTCAAAGACCTTCCAATCAGAAATATTGTTGGGCACCGATGGTTTGTAGAGTAGCTCCACAATGAACCGAGAGGCTTCATAGTCTTCTAGACGGGATAGCCTTAAGGAAACAATGGCCAAAGAATCAACAAGAGTGTTCTTTGTTCTGGGGATTGCTATAATGTTGAAGGCTTCAAAACATTCTATTAGTCTGTGCACTTCCTGTTGATAATTCCTCAGGTGGGGAGAGTTTCAATGTATAGTGTTCCTTACTTATCAAAAGATGATTTCAAAATATTCGAACACCTTTATCTCTTTGATGTTTAAGTTGATGAATTTCTTTATCCCTTGTACTAGAGCTTCATACTTGACAGTGTTGTTTGTGCACTCAAATTCTAGTATGCAGGAAAATAAATTTCGTTTACCTTTCAACTCAATGAGGATACACCCTGCCCCTAACCCTTATTATGATTTAGATCCATCAAAGTATAAGGTCCAAACTTGTGAGTGAACACCATCTGTTTCTTTCTGCCTTCCACTTTCCTCCTTTCCTCTTATTTTCCGTGGTTTTGGATAGAGGTTCTTGACAAAAGAGGATTTCTTCTGCCACTTTCAACAAATTTTCTTGAAAAGTCATTTTGGAGTTATGAGTGAGAGGAACATCATATGAGAGGGGGGAGAGATTCCTGAAATCAAATTCACATGAATAATTGCCTAACACGGGGAAATATGTTGATGAGGGTTCGTTGAGGGGTTCTAAGTCGGTGACAGTATGTTTTAGATATATTTCCCTATCGATCCTGATGATATTAGTGTGTCCTCTTAATGGAAACCAATGGTGAGCCCAGTTTGTAGTAAAGTATATGTTTAACTTATTGGACCAATCTCAGCTAAGTAAAAATCCATAAGCTTCTGGGATATCTACTACGATTATGTCAATCGCCTAAAAATTTTTAGGGTGTGCCACCATTTTGATCATTACATCTTTGAGCTCTCCCATAACCTTCACCTGGGTTCTGTCTAGTTGTATCACATGTTTATCACTTTTGAGAGGGATTGCGTTTAATTTATTGCATATAGATAGTGGCATAACGTTAGAGGATGCTCCTGAGTGAACCAAACAATTATGGAGGTTTCTTTTGAAGACTTCAAAGGTCAGGAGGAACAATGGGACAAAAGGATTTCCTTTCTTATCATTAGAGAAAGCATTTACAGTTGGTTTATTTCTTAGATCCGTGGGAGCTATATTTTCTTCTTGGTTAGTGCTTGTTGTAGGATTTTCTACAAATTCAATGCTTGTAACATAATGTCTTTTTGCTGAGGGATTCTACACATGTCCATGAATGATATAGTCTATATTGGGAGATTCTTGGGTATGGATGTTTGACGGGTTTCTTCGAGAGACAAAAGGTTCTTTTGGGTGATCAGGTGCTAGTTTTCCTCACGAATTTTGGGCTGTAGTAAGGTCATTTGAGACAAAGTGACGCCTACTTCATGTTTGCACAACTAATACCTCTGTGGGTGGTTCTTGAACCTCAAATAGGTCATCAGAAGGCATTGGTAGGTCAGGGTCCCATATCAACATGGATGTTTCTTCTGGTGGATCAACTTCTTCCTGATCAACAATATTCATAGCTAAGACACTTGATTGTTTGGTAAGGGAAACCTCATCTAGAAACCACTTGGACATCAAATTCATGGCATGCACCCATTGTGGGTAGTCTCTTTTAGAATGTTTCTCTTGGTGATAGTTACAAAACAAGTTAGATGCTACATTTCCCAGGTCGATGTTTAAGTTGGCTAGGGGAGGTTCAATTGCTTTGAACGATGGAGTTCTTTTAAAAAAGGGTTTATAGGGCCTCTGGCCTTGGTTTCCTTCCCTTGCACTTATTTTAATGTCTATGATTTCATTTGACAACTTATTAACCATGCATTGTAGGTATTCTATGTCTCCACTTCCCTTTTTGGGACCTTGTTCTGTTTGTTTCTCCGGGGGCTTGGTCAACAAGAGTCCTCTCCTGGGAGGAGGTTGAAATTCATTCTTTCCTAGTGAGACCTGGCCTTATTTACAACCCTTCATTTGGAATTCTATTGTATTAGCTTCCTCAAAATTCTCACCTAAGGTTATTTTGGTAGCCATTTTCACAAACATGGAAATGGAAGCTGGGAGATCATTGACGTATACTTCGATTTGCAACTCCTAAGTGGGTATAGATTCAGGTTGAAATTTGTTTAGGATAGTGGTGAATCGTTGATTGAAGTATTTAACCTTCTCCTTTGAACTCATGGTGGCAGTAAAAAACTCAGCCATCAGAGCTCCTATATTGGTTTCTTCTACAAATTTGTCTAGAAAATCCTTTTGAAACTTCGTCCAACTAGTTATGGACCCTACAGGTAAGTTAAAATACCATGTGGAGGCCGAATTATCAAAAGTATAGGGGAAAATCCTACATACTACATCTTCATGTTGGACATTCATTAGTCTAATGGCTAGTATAATTGTTTTGATATGGTCTTCAGGAAATCTTGAGGTTTTAGGGTCAAATTTAGGGAGTAACGTTTATGGATGTCGGGGAAGGTTATGTACTCATCCAGGGATGGCCAAAGCGTCTCTAGGGAAACAAAGGTTGATTATTCTGAGGTGGGTTTCCCCTTTCTTCATTATGATGATTGTTATCATGCATGTCATCTGATTCCAAAACTGAGCGTTCCAAGTTAAACCCTTCCTCTTCAGAAAAATCATCAGGCTTAGAGTAGTTATCGACTGGTGTTTCAGGGATTAGATTAAGAGGATGATCAATTTCGGTGAGGGCGAAGTCTATCGGGTCTTCTACTGTGTGAACACAAACCGGGTTGGGGATGTTGACCACTGGTCTTCTTACTTTTTTTCTATGAGGAAGTAACGGAGCTAAGGGTAGTGCTCCAATTTGTCAGGAGTAAGCTCTTGTGATTCTTCTAAACTAGTTCAACTCCTTGTGGGGAAGAACATAAGGTATTTTATGGAATAAGTGTTCTTCCTCTCGCTAGGGTGAGTTACTCATTTAAGGAGTATTCAATGTGTGTGTGTTGTCTTGAGAATGACTAGCCATGCATGTGGGCTGTTTTGAATCTACAAGTCAAGTGAAATATTATATCAAAAGGATTGTCAACCATTCATTATTCAACCCTCCTTCTAGTGCCAATTCTGTTGAGGGGTCCTAAATCCCTTTAACTCAACAGTAGGAACAAAACCCACCATCAAGGCCCAATTAGACTCTGCAACGTTTAATGGTGGAATGGTTCTCCAGATCTTGCGATCCAACCAATCAATCGATGGGCTTTATGTAGTGATTTACAGTATATCTTCTCGTGAAAATCCTCCTTCATTTTGGACATTATATTTTTGTGTTTTTTCTTATAGGTGGGTCTGATACAAGATATATGCTGATATAAACCAACTGGGTAACAAAAGGGGAAAAATATTAACTACTAAAGAAGGTTGATCTTGGGATAACCCTCATGCTCTAACATGCAGACAATGATTCTTACACCTACAACAAGTCTAGTACTAATACATTAACCTGCTAGTGTTCCAATTATTGATTGAGATACAATTATCAGAAAAAAAACATACATGCAATAAACAATGGAAAGAAAAATAGTTTCCTTAGCTCAAATCATTAATCACACATTAACACAACGATTTACTTTCCATCATTAGAGACAAGAACTATAAAACTATCAAATCAGATAACTTATCAATAGATTCAGAGACTCTTACTCGTTACAACATCCATTCATGAGGTAAAGTCAGAAATAATTCTTCCTTGGATATAATCACACATGATTTTGATGAAAAACAAAAAATTGTCTTGGTTCATAAACGAGACTTCTCAATTAAGGTAGCTCCAAAATAGTTCTTTACAAATCCAAAAATGAGGGTCTTTTCCAAAACCATTGACCTTTTCTAACAGGTCAATCCTTTTATTTCTAACATATTATTAACTAAAAATAACTATCAAAAGTGCAAGCTAAGTAAAATAAAACATCGCCACATGGCACTTTCATACCTCAGTCTTCCAAGAGTCATCAAATGGTTTCACTTGAGTGGATGAGTTTTCTCATACTCCGACCATTTGACGAAGAGTTCCTCACATGTGTTGGCATACGAGAATCTGTGTTGGTCCATTGGGGATGAAATGATCTCCTTTATCTCCACTACCCATGACCGATACTTGACTACTTTAGCACTTAACTGTTGTAACACTATCTGAGCCTTGATTTGGTGCTCCATGAACTGTTGTACTTGACCTAGCGCTACGTTCGCCACCTTTTCTATCTTTATATCCCACAATGAGTCTTGTTCGACATGTAGTTTGACTATGTCATGCAAGTCGACAAGGTCATTGAGTGTGACAAATTCTAGGAGGCTGATGTCTCTCATCGACCGATTGATATTGGTCCAACTCTTTTCTCACTCGACCCATTTCCCTTGGATATCCTGATGAGTTTCATGGGCCATTTTCACCCAGTATTCGACCGAATTATTTATGTGGTCAATGCGGCTATCCCTTAGTACCCAAATGTCATGCTCTTTGGCGTCTCGGCCCTGTGGAACTGCACTGATGTAATCGATCCTTTCCACTGCTTAGTGTGATTTCTCATACCATATTTCCATATCCTTTCATGTTTCCAGTTCCATAAGGGTGTCTTCTTGGAAATAATCTATCCCTGCAGTGAAAAGGTGTCGCTCATTCACAAATTTTTTGTATGCATCCTGGAATTTGATTCTTAAGAACATCGTGGCCTACATGGAGTCGTGATAATATTTTTCCAAGTGGTGAAGATGATCCAACTCCTTTAGCACATCATCCAACTACTCTTCATCTTTCCTCACTCTATCCAGGGTGGCATCTATGATTGCCATCCCTACACCGATAAGCTCGATTGTCTTGGCATGCTCTGTGCTGATTAATTTATCCTCTATGGTGATGAGGATGGAGATATACAGAGTAAGCCTCCTCTTCTTGGAGGTTATATTCATGATGTATTTCCTCTTTCGTTCATAGGCAATGGCTTGTATATCAGTGACCTCATCCACGGGTTTGGGGATTTGCTGCTCTCCCTAAGTAAGCTTGTTTCCAAGGCTCCCAACTATGTATATCTAATCAAGAATAGGTTCTTGAACCTATTTTGTGTGTTCCAAAATTTTGGCCTCTGGTTTTTTCTCATCAGGAGGTAAAGTAATAACCAAAATTAATGCATCAGGGGCAGGCTCGGTACTTACTTGATAATTGGTTGTTGAGATGTCGATTTCTTGCTGTGGAATTTCTTCTTCTTCTTGTTCGCCCTATCCTAGCTCATCCTTCGGGTTGTTCACTTGGGTCCCCAGTGCATCGAGTAGCTTAGTGTCTAATAGAATTTATACCTTCTAGTCACTATGTGGAAGGATTTGAATTTGAGCATCAGGAGCTGGGGAAGACACTTTCTTGGGTTCCTTTTCCTCTATAATCTATACTAGAGTCACCAGGGAAACCTCTAAACTCTGCTCATCATCATAGATCATTATTAAGTCATGTAAGGGGTTTGGTGCACTTTCTCTCCCTAATGTCCTCGCTATCTTGGGCTGAGTAGAAACTCCCCCTGGTGATCCGACCTGTGGCATTGAAACTTCAGGGTTATCTGACCCTGTGGTTTCTCTAATTTGTATCGGCTCTGGGTTTCTTTGTCCTTCCCGAATTTTGATTGGGTTGTCGGAAGGAACCCTTATCATCTCTACAAGGTTCGAGTCATTCTGCAGTTGATCAATTACTCTCTATTCTTGTTCCATTAAGAGAAATCCCCTTTCCCGTGCCTCTGGTGTAAAAACAAATCCCCTGTTCTGCACCTCTTTTGCTTCTACTGCTCTAATTTCTTCCCTGGCTCTGAGGGCCTCTTGAGATGACTTCTCTATCATTACCGCTTGTTAATCCATGCTCATGGCCTTGAACCTGGTCATTTTCGGGTCGTCCATCCTTTGCACCACCTTGTCCCAGTCCTGGGCATTCTCTGTGAAGACTTCGTCCTCGAACTTATTGTGAGCATACAACCAACATGATGAAACCTACGAATCATGTTGCAGGACTAGGCCCTTTGGATCGTGCTTGTTGAATCAGCCTGTCGGGAACCTGAATTCAAGTTGGCTCAGCCCTTCTTGTTTATCTTGAGCGATATCCTTTACCAAATAGAACCCTACATGGAAACCGAAGGGTATGAAAGTCTGTTTCTTGTCTTTGAACAGGATGGTGTTGTAGCCCTGCAAGATGGTCTAGTAACATATTTCTCTTATGAAGAGCCAGTGTGGGACATGAGATGGTAGGAGATGTGGTGCTCAAGTGGCCCTAAACACCCTGATGTAGGTGGCACACTCATCTAAGTATAAATGGGCTACCTTGGATATCATTTTCTTGGTTGACGCAGATAGCCTTGGGCATTCCTTCTTAAAGAGAATAAAATAAATTCGGGTGATGAATTCATCGTAGATGAGGAAGTAAGATTTCTTGTACCTATTTTCCCATAGCACACTAAAGTAGACATGGACTGGGAGCTCTGCAACACGCCAACTCAGATTCATGTCAACAAAGATTTTCCTAGCGCACATGAAATCGAGTAGGTACAAATCCATGTAGAAAGTTGGTGCTTCTCCTTCCTTTGATGTCTGAGCCTAGTACACGCAAGTGCTTAGTTGCTTGGAGATTATTTCTCCCCAGTTGAAGTTGCACCTGGATGTTGCAACTATGTATGCCAAAGGAATCCAAGCTTCCAAAAACTTAGAGAAATCCTTCTCTTTGTATAGCCGACAAATGAGAGCCATCAAATATATGTATGGCTCTCTTAGGTTAATCATCTCGTATCATCCACTGCAACGATTGGTGAATTTATTGTATTCCCTCCACCATGAGGCCATCAATCAGTTGGTTTCATGGAGTTCATAGAACTTCGCCAAGAATTCAGTGTTCAGCCACTCCTCTGGGTCCTTGAGCTTGTAGTATTTTTGGACCTCCTTCAAGAATAAAACTTCGATACACCCGCCATTCTCATCGTTAATCAAACATTTTTTCCCATCAGTGTGGTCGATGAGCCACCTCAAGACTTCTATGCAGGGGACAAAAAGGGTTATGCTCCCCACCATATGTAGATATGATCGTTGGATATTGGGGAACACCTGGTCATTGAGCGCCCTTACATCCGGGTTGTTGTGTGGGATATACTATGGGTATTATTCTTTGCTAATCCTGTTGAAAAGATCCCCCCATTGTGGGAGCATGACCTTGGATGTGGTGCTCACCTCTGTATCGCCAAAGTCCAGAGGCTGGATGAAAACTTTCTTAGTTACTTTCTTGACGACAGGCTCCGACCTAGGGACGTACTTCAATTGCCTTGCGGTCCCTGGAGAGAAACCTTCACCTGTCTCTGTTTATTTTAGCTTTCGTGCTCTTGACGAGTGTCTGGTGGTTGGATTTCTCGGTGGAATTGTTCCTACAACTTAAACAGAGTTTTAGAGACTTTGTTAAAACCATACAAGCACATACAAATTATAGCCATCGAATTGATAGACTTGGATACATACCTTTAAAGCTTGTTAAAACCTGGGTTTTTGATAATCACGGGGTCGATACTGCCTTTGAGTTGTATATTTTTCTCCTTCGGACACTCTGGAATTCTATTACGCACAGAATGAATTTTTTTAAAATGGTTTAAGAGATTTTAAATAGAAAATATCTTACCGTGTCACATCACCCATTCAATTCGGGTTATGAGTGGAAATTCAATAACTCTGTTGCCGAATATTTAGAAATTAAATTCATCGTGGGTTGACAGAGGAGGCCTGGGTGGTGATGTGGTCTATCCTTGATTTCAAACATGCTATTTTGATTGGCGCATGAGGTAGAAACTAATGTAGGATTGGGTATTAATTAGCTCCTTAAATGTCCAAAATCCGATCGTACTAATGCTGAAAACATCCTATCGTGTCGCTCTTTCAATGGGTGGATCGGGGATCAGGATTTTGCTATGAAATTTTTTGTTGATACTCCCCTACAAAATCTCCGACGTTGATCGATCTTATTGTACAATGATGACGTGAAAAAATTGACTCAGAGGTATGACTAGGACCTAGGAAACCAACAATTACTCAGGACAAAACTAGACTGTATGACCCTCTTACCTGGTAAAGACATGTGGCGTTGGAGACCAGTGACTTAATTCGCTCGTATTAGTGAGATTCGGGAATTTTCTTAAGCTATTTGTTCTAAAAACAAATCCCATCTTGTCGATGCTAAAAAGTGTCAAGGATCGGTGATCAGAGATAATCCTACCAAAGCACTCTCGGATTGGATCCCTCGAAAAAGTCTCGATGCCGAAAACACGTCGGGGATCGACAATCGGGGGATAACTTTATCGTGGTCAAAAATTTTGTTGTTATCCTTTTGGGTTTTCCCTAATTCCAATAAAGCGCATCAGGCATCGACTATTGGATATATATTTTCGTTCTTCATTAACGTTTGTCCTCCCCATATTTTACCGATGTCGTAGGGGAATTGACTATCCATGATATCTTTATGCGAAAAAACCTACCACAAACCAAAAATTCTTTTTGATGATGCCGATGAATATTGGTGATCGACAAATGTTGTTTTCGAGTGGTTCCTATATTTACTTGAATTATTTCTGACGCCGAACCTGAGTGAATTGGGCACAGTGTTTGGCTGTCGATTCCTAATTTAGGTGTTAAATTATTTTAGTCACGGAGTTTCAAAAGTTCACACAAACCTGGATAGGTGATGAGAGTCATGAAAATAAACAAGGACAAAACATTTCCCAAAATGAAATCGAGTCAGATAATGCAAAATATGAAGTGGTACCCAAAAAGTGACAAAAAATTGATAAGGCTTTTTAAGGTGTGTTGAGTGCTCAACATGGCCCCAATATGAATGTTGGTTTTTCATCTTGTAAATTCACTGAGTCTGTTGAGTGTGAAGTAAGCTCAGGCTGCAACATTTTTTAATGGTACCTCTTAAATTCTTTATTATTGATCGAATCTAAAAATGGGATGGGAATATTAATTTTCCGTATTTCATTTTCAAAGATGAAAGAAGAAGGATATTTCAGGATATATTTACTTTCTGGAACAGGGGCCTTAATCACAGATTGATTGCCTGGTTCATTATTTTCTTTACTAGTTGTAGTCACTATTTTAGCATAAGTTTTTTATTTCTTAGGCTGATTGGAAGTACTAGGCTTTCCTTCCTTTTGTTTAGACCTCAAATTGTACTTTTTATTTTATTTTCTTTTGTTTTCTCTCCTTTACTCAATTCATTTAGTTGACTGTCCATAAGGGATTCTCCATAAGCAGATTGATTTAAATGAGGGTAGGTAGAGGTTTCACCTAGAAAGTGAATTTCCTGATCTGCTCCTTCATCTTCTCCTTCTTCATAATCAACCATGTTATTTTGAAGAGGATTTTGGACCTTTTGGTCATCTCTATTCCTCTAATATCTTTGAAGGATCCAAGGAGAATTATTTTGTCTTCTAAAATTACCCTTGTTTCTAGTATCTTGTGTGTTTTTGTTAGTTTTTCTTCCCTCATGTTTCATTTTTTTCATCTCTGTGAAAGTTATTTAACCAATTTAGTCAATTCATCCACCCGAGGGTTGACACTAGAAGAATCATAAGTTGAAGCCTTAGATTTTTGTTTTCTTTTCTCTCTATCATATTTTCCTCTTAGCTTATCAGCTGCCAATATATTTGATTCCACCTCCAACGTTGCATCTTGCATATGAGCTAAAGAGGTAGATATTCTCTCTCTCAACATGAGTCAAAATTGATGATCAAAGGAACTAGCATATGTTATATTAGCAGAGGTTTCAGTAGGTTTGATTTCTGTAGAGATTTTATTGTACATTTGATTAAACCTTTTGCAAAAATCTGAAACCAATTTCCCTTCTTTTCTCTTGAGTGACCCAAACTCTGTAATATAATTAAAAAAATATTTCTTATCACCCTAATGCCTTAAAAAAGAATCATCAAGGGATTCAATCCCAACAATTGATCCAAGAGGTAAACCCCTAAACCATTTCATGGCCTCACCATCAAGGCTTTGTACAAAAACTCTCATCCATACATCCTCATTTGCAATGTTTAGATTATCAACATAGCTATAAAAAGATGCAAGATGCTCCTCTGTAGTTATGTCATCTTCTCTTGTGAACTTGGGCATGTACTTAAGATAGTCTCCTACTAGGAGAGCAATCATAGGCTAAGACAACACCGGAGGACCATACCTAGCAGCCATTATGGCATCCATCTTATTTCTAGGAGGGTTTGCACCTTCCATTTGATTATGAAGAGGATAATTATAAATTCTAGGAGAACTAGGGGGAGACTTGATTGGTACAACTACAGTCTGTATGATTG
The DNA here is from genome assembly GCA_000966675.3 of Picea glauca. NCBI lineage: Eukaryota > Viridiplantae > Streptophyta > Pinopsida > Pinales > Pinaceae > Picea > Picea glauca. Next base: position 271,758 of record JZKD02S2012593.1, read on the forward strand.
GTAGCTTAGGAGAAGGAAGAGTATAGGATGGATAATTTTCATATTTAACAAACAAAGGTTGAGTCTTGGAAGAGGATGGTGAAAAATCCAAGGGAATTGAGGTTCCTTCTTCTTTGGTCACAACAAAATTAAATGAGGGAGGAGAATGAGAACCTAGGGTAGGAAAATACTCTAGACTCTCAAGTCTAAACTAACTTACAACATCAGGTGACGAAAGCACTTCAAAATTTTCAAATCTTTCTTCTTTCAACTAGGGGGCAAAAGAGGAATACTCTACAGCAAAATCTCCAAGATTTAATTTTTTAGTAGTTTCAACAAAAGGTAAAAGAGGAGAACTAGATACAACTACTGGTGTTTTTAAAGTAGAATCAGGAAAGTTTCCAGTAGTACCTGAAACAATAGTTGAAAAGCCTTCTTGAGAAGCTTTTCCTTTCTTGATGATCTTCTCTAGGTTATCCTCATGTGTAGACAGAGGTAAATGTGGGGTAGACCTCATGTATCTAACTTTAGAAGCCACAAATGAAACAATGGAGTTCCCAGGTGAAAACTGCAGTATTCAACTTATTGATTACCGTGCACCGTCAAAATCAATATTTTCTTTGTCGTTCAATCCCATGGAAATGTTTTCAATCCATTTCCATGTGGTGTTTGGGATGCCGCCTGGATAAGATTGCTCATAAGATGTTCCATAAGGGATAGGATTGGATACTCCTCCTAGTGGGTTATTATACAAGTGCCCCCCAACATGGGGTTGAGTAAAAGTGCCTCTTGAAGATACTCTCTAGGATTGTGAAGGGTTTCTAGCAAATGAGGGTTGCCCCCCTGCCAACAATGGATTTACGACCGGGGTACCCTCCAAGAGGAGCATGAAAAGGGGGATGTCCCCCAGGAGGGGTAGGCCTTCCATGGAAAGGTAGTCCTCCAGGGGGAAAAGGTTCATTGGATGGTGGTTTCCCTCCATCCGGTTGTGTTTGTCTAGCAGGGGTTTTCATTCTCAGGTGAGAAGATGTCCCAGAAGGATCATGTGGAACATGTGGATCTGTAGAGTAGAATCTTGTAGAAACGGGGGTAGATATGGAAGTGCTTTGGGGGTGAGTAGAGGTGATGAGTCCAACATCAGGATGGACTTGTGCTGGTGTAGCAGTAGGGTTAATAACCTGATCGACTAGGTGATTTATGGTTTGACCGGATGGTCCTGTTTCACTAGGAGGGTCATGGGGATGAACGAGTTGTCGAAAGGATTCAAAATGTTCATAGAGATATCGCGTACTGATGAATTCCTCCATACAGAATGAGTAGGTGTGGGATTGGTATCTACTGCAGTGCTAGGACGAACAAGAGTCCTATACTCATCACCGAAGATTGGTTCTGTGGATCCCATATATGTTTCGATAAATATCCTCTCCGGTAATCGTGGGATATCTTCGTCTATGATGTTCCCAAGGGAGTCTAAACAAACCAAAAGTGGTTCAAGAGGAGTTTTCGACACATATGTAGTGGGATTTTCAACCGTGACCAAAGCGCCTTCTAAGTTATCTAATGGAGGAGCAATAACACTTCAAGCGTCAGATTGATTTTCTACCTCTCTACAATAGTCATCTTCTGGCGGGTTAGGAGGTAAGGGTTGATAGCCTTCCGGAGGCAACCCTTGCATCCTATGTGATCGGCGAAGACCTTTATCATCTACGGGCTCAATTGTGGAGAATAATGGAACACATTGAAAATCTAGGGCCAACTAACAAAAAGAAACAACATATGTTAATAAAATCTAGGAATCAACCAAGCAAACAAAACTTCTCTCGATGATCGTACTAGTTGGTGATGAAATCCAAYGTTGCATGATCAAGTCAAGAAGGGGCTAGGATATGGTGGAACAATTACAAGGGCGACCTACTTAACGGACTTTCACCTTGGTGCAAGTTTCCACGTAGTAATTGTGGATTTACCCTCCAAGGAGACCGAGTGAGTTTGACCAATGTCTGTTCCAGGTACAGTGAGACTTCCCTTCACTGTCACCTTGTGTAAGTACCTAAATATTATGGCAACTAAAGACACCAATTCGCAGTGAGTCCCTGGGAGAGTACAGTCGATAGTCTGATCCGAAATGTATGGGCAGGATAACAAGTCTGAAATCAACCCGAGAGGCTCCCACACATAATCGTGGGTATACCTCCAAGCGACCCCCAATATAAGATCCAACCATTACAAATAGTTGAACCACGGAGGGATAATCTCCGTAATTCACCCAAATGCGACCTCGTGTGTAACCCTTGTGTGAGAGGGGGATCCCAGAAAACCAATACAACAATTGGATTTGACTCTCCCTAGCTCATGATGCTAATGTTTGTTTTGAAAACTTTGGAGAGTTATACTCACAACCTAATTCAAAGTGATAACCCTAGTCTATTGTTGGTGGAAGATCCTAAAAACAAAAATGTTCTAGATAATTTTTAATTAGCGTTCGTTTTACAACTATTCTTTACTCAAAGGGTGCACAAAAGTGAAACTGATGAGGTGAGGATTCAATTCCCAAAGAGATGCATGAAATATGATAAGCAATCATTTCTTTTCAATGGACGCCTATTTAAGGGAAAGAGAAAGAGTCATTTTCACTTTCAAACACTAATATGAAATGTCCTCAATCAATTGGTTCTCAATCGAATCCAATGCAATGCTAAAACATTTTCAACAATGCCTTCTAATATGAAAAAAAATCACTAAAAATGTATCTTTGTCGTTTGTATGCGAATGATGATTAATTCAATGCAAATACTTCTCCCTGCTAACTACCCTTTCAGATCAAGGATATTCGGACAAGTATGAGCAGATTTCACACACACGACATACACCCTCTTGCTGTGATTGAAACAAGAAGCAAACAAAAAACAAAAGATAACAAAGAAAAATCAAACAATTCACACAAAAATAGAGGTGTTCAAGAACAATGACCTCAAAAAAACCAAATGAGAAGATTCGTAGACTTCTGATGTTCTTCACCAGATTTTCTGCTCAGTCAGACAAGAGAGAAAAAAGTAGTGGATCAATTCCAAGTTCTCAATAGGAGAAAAAACTCAAAATAAGAGAGAAGGTCACAAAATATGAACAAAAAGTGCCTACTTCTCAGAAAACAGAGGGTCAAAGGGTCATTAAGAAGATGTACTCAAGCATCATGAAGCTGAGCAAAGACAAAAACAGAGACTGAACTACAAAAAACACAATTCTGGAGGTATTTTTGCAAAGAAGAGGCTGGTGCTCTGGTGTAAGGGCCACCAGATCATTATAAAGCTCTTTCTGAGACCTTTGGGGAGTGTTGGTGCTAGGCTAACATGGGCACATGGGCGCCAGGCTTAAAAAACTCAGAAAAAAGGTAAAAAAAAACCAAAAACTCAGTCAATTTTTTTTCAATCAGGATGCATGTGATGGACTAAGGATTCAATCAAAAAGTGAAATAAGATATAAATGGGTAACAAGGCCTAAGAAAACAAAGGGTAATATAAGGTCTATGAGGAAAAACAAAACTAAGAAAGTTTTGATTCTTCCCCCGTGGAGTCGCCAATTTCTGTTGAAGGAAAATCTCCCTCCGGACAGGTAGATCTCCTCTTGAGAGCTAGACTCTTAACTCTTAAGAAAAAAGATGCTTATCATGGTCACTGACTTCCTTTTAGGTCTATATAAACTAATGTGTGAGGAGGAAGGAGAAAATAAGTACCTTTTACTGGTGTTTGTCCCTACATGGTGTGAGTTGAGCTCCAATCTTGAACTCTTCGATAAGACCTGTAGACAAACAAGATACAGCCAACTTCCTACCTTGCTGATATTAGATTAAAATAGATCTATCTACTTAGAGACAAGTTCATGTGAGATCAAACACAAACTAGAAAGAAACAGGCCAAGCATATTATATTGATGAGAACAATAACGAAAGAAACTTACAACCGTAGATGCGAGTGAAACAGCTTCATCAAGTCCTCCTTGTCTAACCCTTGCTCAAAAGATCCATGATCAGAATGAGAATAGCTTCATTGATAATTCTCCTCCACTTCACTATGTGTTCCCTATGAGATCATAGGTTTCATGCCTCCAATCATTCCTCCTTTTCACCATGAGAGAGCCTGCTTATATAGGTTTAGAGAAGCCCAACCACTTGAGATATCTTTAGGGTAAGTTGAGGATTTTCCTCCTTTATTTAGGGATCTTCCCTAAGATCATGGCTTGACCAAGGATTTGAATCCAATTGCCTTCCAAGATTGAAGAGATATTTCCCCCATTCTTCTCAACAAACGAACTGCTGCCCAAAATAGGTAGCATTCCTTCAAAAGGGTAGTCAGAGCATTATAACGCTCCCTAGTAAGGTATAGGGGAGCGCCAACACTCCTAACAATAGCAGGGCTCCTCCAAAAGGGTTTTCAGAGTGTTATAATGCTCCCTAATAGTCTATAGGGGGGAGCCAACACTCCTGAGAGAGGTATAGGGGAGCGCTCTCCTCTAAAAACTCAAATTTTGTGGTTCTTTTAGATGGCAAGAGGTACATAACTCTGTTGACCCATTTCTCTTCTTCCAAATCAAGTGTTTGATGTGTTTCAAGTGTCTTTCTGATGTTGTTATAGGTACAACATAGGCATTATGGCAGTATGCTTTTCCTGACACTTGTGACACTTGTGAGAAAAATGCGACACTTGTGACCCTTGTAATGACGACACTTGCGACACTATCAAAGTGAGTATTTTTTATGTGTAATAGTAACTACAATTGTTCAACAAAAAAGTAACAAACTACTAAAAAATAAGCCCATGCTGGTAACCTCCTTGATCATATTAAATGTGTTTGATGACTTGTGATATGAGCACATCTCCCTTGGTCAGGTGTCTCTCTGGCCTTCAACTGAACTTCCAACAGTTTTCATAACATTATCTTTCCATTTGGAAACTGTTTATTCCTCCAAAACCTCCAGATCAAGAGTTTTCAACATAGTTCACAGCGTAGGCCTGTATAAGCCAGTTCATAGTGCCAGGCACTGCGAACTCTCCTGTAGCTGCTCTGTTTGTTTGAAAATGCATCAAAACCCTCCAAAACTATCCCAAATGTCAAAAAATGCTATAATAATATGTGATAGTAGTATAAAACATAGGAAAGATTAACACATCCTCAACTAAATCCTGACTTATCAAAGCATGACCGTCTTCAACTTAGAAAAATACCAAAACAAGAAACTGTAAAAAATGGTATGAGTCAAGGTGTCCATCTCCTTCACTTTCTGACTCTGGAGCTCCTCTTGGTAGTAAATTTAGCTAGTATATCCAAATTCTTCTTGGCTAGATCCTCTCTGAAAAGTTTCATCTCCATATTTATCCCTTTGATTTGACTCTGGTAGGCTATGTTCATTCTGTAAATTTTCTAAGCTGACTATGGAGAGGTCAAAATCTTTTAGCTATAAACATAGCCTTTCCAAGAGTTCCCCGATACATATCCATAAGATCACTTAAATTCTTCTTTTCAACCAACTCCTCCCTTTTTAGTTTAGAAATTTTAGTCTTGGCCTCTTTAAGTTGTCTATTTATCCTCTTAAAGGTAGGATTTTCTGGAGGAGTGGTTATGTCTACAATTTCAATGGGTTATTTGATAGGTACACTTTTGTCCTTTCTTTGGATGGGGGATAGTACTGAAACTTTCTCCACAATGATTTCCTTCTTTGTTGATGCTCTAGTAATAGGTCTTCTGGCCTTGACCTTGTCTACAACAGTTGGTGAAGAGAACAATAACTTTCTCCCTCTCATACCTATGGCTCTAGTTGAAGGAGTCTCCACTGGACTAGGAGATGGAAAAGGTGAAACCTCTTATTGTGGGGACTGAGAAGATCCTCCTTCTTCTACATGTTCCTTTATTTCTTTATCTGTTTAGCAGACCCAATGCTCTTCCTTTTATTATTCATCCCCAACTGTACAGTCTTGTCAACTTGAAGAGGGTTTTTTACTTTAGACTATGGGGTAGGAGCAATGTTAATCTAAAAGTTGGAAGAAGTAATGAATTCTTCCCATTCCATGTTTCTCTTACTTAATTCCTCCATCACCAACATCTTTATCAGTCCATAATGAAAAACACATGTATGAACTGCCTTAGACTTAGCCTGAACCCTATCAGACATTTTTCCAACACTTTTGAACAAGTAAAAAGGAAGATTCATAACATCTTTCCTTGTGAAGTGTAGCAATAGTCTTATGTGATATTTATAGATCATGTTAAATTTACCTTCATAGGTAAAGTATCTTTGAATTATCTTCAACATTTTATCAAATCCCTCTAACATATGGTTTTTGGGCACACCCTTTGACAAATTGTCTTTGTGGTGTTCTGGTTCAAGGAATTCCCTTGAAAAGGAAACATTCAGAGTCATGGCCTTGAACCATCTCTCCCCAGTACTAGCTATCTCAATGGATGTTAGTATGGTCCTCTCAAATACCTCCAATTATAGTATCCCAACCTTGGTCTTGGTTCCATCAAATTTTAGTGAAAATTCTTTAGCCACCTTTGGGTGACTCCTCTGCATTTTCCGACATAAATTAATACAACCCACTTTTTGGAAGACCTCCCTGATAAGAGGTTCCTCAACAAATAGCTGCATATCATAAGGCTATGTTATCATAATGTCTCCACCTTTGTGAACCTTCTTTTGTTGATTATCCATTAGTGCTATCTAGGAATTGTTTTTCACAATACTGAATAATTACCCATAATGGAGAGTAGGGAAGCAGAGGGAATGGCTATTGGAATCAATAAGAAAAATCCACACAGACCTCTCAAAATGGAAGTGATTCTAAGTAAGGATGAAATGGTTTAACAGTGGGTTTATCTTCATAAAATTACTATGAATAGATGGTGAATTGGTAAAAGACTGCTTTGAAAAGGATAATGGAACAAAGAGTTCACAATGCTGGGTTACTGCACAAAGTTTGCAATGCCATAGATAGGGTTTTGGAAAATCTATGTGAAAAGAGCGATGCAGAGGCCAAGGATCATAATATAGGGTAATTCAGGCCCAAGGATGTTGATGGTTTCAAGAGATAATATGCATAGCATGGAAATAAGGCTCCAGAGATTAATTACAGGTCCATGAGAGATTTCACAGTGCCATCCTTCCTGTTCACAGTGCCATAAAAGGAAAAGCGACTAATCCCCTTTCCAGGACTTAAAACAAGGGGTACAAGCTCATGAAGTACCTGGTATCTTGGAGATGGAGGCTAATATCTTCAGATATGCTTAGGGGCACCTGCAGGTCGTCTAACCGCCAATGCATACCCTGCCGCCAGTTCGTAGTGAAGTGCACATCACCTATCTATAACACCAGTTCACAACACCAAGACGGAGGATGCTTTTCACACTTGGAGAAAATAGTTAATACATTCATTAAAACAATCCTTGAATATTGTTTTAAAATTCAATTCTGAAATCAAGGAGATCTCCAATGGCATGACCTTTTAAGAGCAATGATGACTATAAATGCAATATGTACTTTGAAATCGTTGCGAACTCTCCTAGTGAGTTGGCAACATACAACTCAGACTAGATTTGACATTTTAAAAACCTGTGTGATAAGAGAATGGGTTAGCGTACAAAATGGAGAAAGTGACATGTCAGGGTCATAATGACAAATTTCAAAGATGTGACTCAATGAATTTTAACCAAAACCAAATAATCATAATTTATTCATGCCAAAAAAATGAAAAATTGCTATGGGAAAGGGACCTAAAACCTATAACCTAAGGTGGAAATATGACTCTAAATTAAACTAAAGGTTTTTGTTTACCCATGACAATATATGTAATAACATTGGCTCCACAGGGGATGACATGCTCCTTATGAGCTGTCAAGAACAAGTAGTTTCAGTGTCTTATCCAAGGGCTATGGGGTCATTATTCAAAATAACAAAAACAAACTAAAATTGATATTTGCAATGTAAGGGGAAGCCACTCATGGATTTAAGAAAAATATTTACTTATAAAATGCCCATTAACTAGGCCACCAGAAAGTTCAGAGTCTTCCAAGTTCTGCAATTTATAAGTGTTATTTTGAAAAACTTAAGAAATATTGAAAGGACCAATCCACAAAGATTTGAATTTACCATGTTTTCCCTTGTCTTTCCTTTCTGCATCCCACTTGAGAACCAGGTCTCCTAGATGGAAATACTCTTTGTTTACCTTCTTGTCAAAATCTTGCTTGATCTTATGATGATGACTCTATGCTTTATCAAGGAGCTTCTCCCCGGTCTGTTGTACTTCTACTAGCTGATGCATCCTCCTGACCATATCATCTGGTTCTCCTTGTTGATCTTGTAAAAAAATTTCCATAGGTAATGCAAGTTGAGAAGGAAAGATAGCCTCAGTTCCATAGACCAACTGAAATGGGGTAGTACCAATTTATCTCTTGGTGGTTACTCTATCCGCCCAAAGATAAAATTTCATCTTTCAATCCCAAGATTTTTTCTTATCCTCCAACATTTTTTTGATGATCTTTACTAGACTTTTGTTAGAGTACTTTGCCAAGCCATTGCCTTGGGGGTAATAAGGAGTATAATTAATGAGTTGGATTCCAAACTTTTCACAAAACTTGACCACGTTTTTAGCTTTACAATTTTTATCATTATCAATCCTAATCTCTTTAGGACATCCAAACCTTGACAAAAGGTCTTCCAGGAAGAAAATAACTACTTTATGTGTTGCATTTCTTGTAGGAATGGATTCTATACATTTGGTGAAATAATCTAGCAGTTAGTAGCCAACGATGTTGGCCACTTAAAGTTGGATGGATTTCTCCAATGAAATCTAATCCCCATTGCTGGAAAGGACCAGATGCCATTATGGGTTTTAGAGGTAGGGATTTTAGCTATTGCTTTCCTGAGAACTTATGAAATTTATCATAGGCCCTGATATTTTCACATACATTAGTGAATAGACTAGGCCAACAATACCCAATTCTGAGTGTTTTATATGTTGTGGTCCTCCAAAAATGATGGCCTCCACACATGCTATCATGAAAGTTAGACATGGTTTTCTTTGCCTCATCTGGGTTTAAGCATCTTAGAAGAACCCCAACATGATCCTTCCAATACAAAACATGATAAAAAATGCAGTATTTGATTTCTTTGAGTTTTAAATCTCTCACCTTAATCTTGTCAAGTCAAGGTGGGGGTTGCAATGTCTGTAATAAATGTATAAGGTCCTTGTACCAATTACACTCTTTCAATTTGGGACTAATTTGTGAGTTGTTGCTAGCAATATCGGTTTGTTGATATACAAAATATGCATTCATGAATTTAAACCTAAGTGCTTTACAATTTGATTCAACAAACAACCTAGCTAAACCTTTCCCTTTCACCAACTTAGTAGGATTCATTTCAAGGTCAAACTACAAAAGTTTGGCAATCCACTTACTCCTCTTTCCATCTATGTCAGGATGGATTAATATTTCTTTCACAAAAGCTGAAGGGACATAGGCAATAATTCTGGAATGAAAAATATATACCTTGAAGGATTTGAGGGATTTAAACAAAGCATAATCCTTCTTTTCCATAATATCATACCTAAACCATGCATCCCTTAATGCCATGTTTAATAAAGAAATGGGATGCTCCATCCCATCTATGTTTTTCTGAAGAAGAAGAACAATCGATGTGTCATTTGAGGCAAAAGAAAATATCAGAAATTCTTTTGAATAATCAGGGCTGATAAGAACCAGTGCCTCAGTTAGTGCTTGTTTGATTTGATAAAAATAATTCCGATCTTCAAGTGTCCATTTTACCTCATTTCCCTTTCTTAGCATGGATGTGATTAACTTAACCAATTCAATAAAATTAGAGATGAATCTTCTCAAAAAGTTTATTTTACCCAGGAAAGACTAAATATCCTTCTTGGACCTAGGGAGAGATAGAGTCTTGATGGAATCTACTCTACTTGGATCAATCCTTACCCCCTCTTCCGAGACAATGTGCCCCAACAACTTACCCTCTTTCATAGCAAATAAAGACTTCTTGGGATTGAGTGACAACCTAAAATTTCTACATTTTAGGAAATATTTCTTCAAATGATGATAATGTTCCTTATCAGATATCGAGAACACTATAATTTCATCCAAATATATGACCACATATTTTCCCTTTTCCCCAATGAAGGGAATATCCATTACATGCTGGAAGTTTTCTCCTGCATTCATGAGACCAAAAGGCATTTTGGAATACATGAATGTGCCCCAAGGAGTAGTGAAAGTTGTTTTCTCTCTGTCTTTGGGTAAAACATAGATCCGATTGTAGCATGAGAAGCCATCAATCATGGACATCCTTCCTGAACTAGTCACCCTTTGCAAAATATGTTCCATCTTAGGCAAGGGATAATTGTGTTTCTTGGAACTCCTATTTAGATTTCTGAAATCAACACAAAGTATGATTTCACCATTATTTTTCCTCACAAGGACTAGATTAGCCACCCACTCAGAGTACCTCAAAGGTAAGATGATATTAGAATCAAGCAACTTCTTGACTTCCTTTTCCATAATAGGCAACAACATGGCGTTAATCTGTCTTAATTTCCGCCTAAATGGTTTGGTATCATATTTCAAAGGAATTTTGTGTTCAATTATTCTGTATCATAAGTTTGTAGGTCCTCATATTTCCAAGAAAATACATCAACAAACTCCTTTAATAATTTCACATATTCAGATCTTTGCTCCTCTAACAGATTGCTAGACAACTTGACATATTTGGGGTTTTTCCCAGTACCTAGATTGCATTTTGTTACATCAGCTTCTTCATTTGAGCCCTTAACTTTTAAAGCCACACAATTTCTATCAAAATGTCTCTCCAAAGGGACCAATCCTTTTGGAATATGGTTACTAGGCAATTGGACAATCTTATGGTCTGCAATTTGGTTAAGGAATATGTCAGCATGAGGGTTTTTCTCAATGTCTTGGTCTTGATCAATGTGAAGAGAATAAAACTCTTCCACAGTTTCCAGAAATCTCTTAATCTCAAGATCATCCTAAAAAACCTTCCAATTTTTGACATTGTCAGGTATAGAGGGCCTATACTTCACTTCTACATCATACTTGAGTTTTGGGGGTAATGGGATTTTGAAATTGCTAGCAGAAACAAACAAAGAATCAACTATAGCATTCTCTTCTCTAGGAACAAAAGAGATGTTAAAAGATAGGAAAAAATTATCAATCATATCCCATACCTCATTTCTATAAGTCCTCAACCTTAGATGCTTAGCTTGATACCGATTTCTTACCTGATGGACAATCAATTCTACATGGCCAAAAACTGATAAATCCTCAATTTTCATATCTTTAGTTTCCCTCAGCCCCAAAACTAGAGCCTCATACTTTGCAACATTATTTTAGTTTCAAACTCCAACTTATAAGACAAGGATATGCCTTCTTGATAAGGAGAAATAAAAACTAGTCCAACACCAACACTTTCTTTAGAAGAGGCCTCATCAAAAAACATCCTCCAAACTTGGGTAACTTGAGGAGGTGCATCACACATTGTTGGAGGCTACTTTCTAATTTCCAAGGGTGTCTTGGGAACATCAGTAAGTTGTTGAATACTAGATCCCAAATCAGTGTCAACTGCATAAATAGGACGGTTTGTGGGATTAACTTCATCACTAATAATGAAATCTAGTTATGCTTCTTTGTACAACCTTTTGTGCTCACCTCCAAACACAATATTAGTGGAATATGAGAGGTCCATCTGCAATGTTTCCCCCAATATTTTAATCCAATACATTGACAATAACATCCCAAACTTAGGGGGAACATTTACCACTCCAATATCCATGACAACACTCTTCATGGGCAGTTGAAACAGGGTAACAACTAAGTCTTTAATCACTCCAAGGCATTTCACCTTACTGAAGTCAAAAGAGTATAGATCATGATATGTTTTGGTAATTTCAAGATCCAACTCATCCATGAAAGTTTTAGGCATTAGTTTATGAGATGAACCTAAGTCCATCAAGCAATTATGTAGAATTTTATCATGAATATTCAATGAGGTGTAAAAGGGAGGAGAGGAGTCATCCCTATCTTCTACCAAGGGCCCCAATATGACTGTTGGTTTTTCATCTTGTAAATTCCCTGAGTCTATTGAGTGTGAAGTAGGCTCAGGTTGCATCATTTTGGAAATGTACCTCTTAAATTATTCATTCTTGATCAAATCTAAAAGTGGGATGGGAATCTTAATTTTATGTATTTCATTTTCAAAGCAGAAAGAATAAGGAGATTTCAGGATGTATTTAATTTCTGGAATAGGGGCCTTAATCACAGGTTGATTTTATGGTTCCTCATTTTCTTTACTGGTTGTAGTCACTATTTTAGCAGAATTTTCTAATTTCTTAGGCTGATTGGAAGTAGTAGGCTTTTGTTCCTTCTGTTTAGACCTCAAGTTGTACTTGTTGGAAGATTGGTTGTTGTCATTGATGTCAACCCTAGTCATGGGTTTTGGACCGCAAGATTGATGAAGGTATTTGGACATGAAGGACAATGCACATGCAAATACAACACCCATGGATGGATAATATACATCATGTTATTTCCAGTCGGCCCTAATGTTAAAAGGAAATGACATAAATGGTATAAATACATATCATTATACATTCATTTGATACACAAGTCGAATTTTAGAGGAAATCAGAAGTAAAGAAGGTTGGATCTCAAGGGAGGATGAAGTCTTTTGGTGATGTGTTCTAAGGTATGTTATTTTCAACTCATCTTACCATTTTCTTTATAACTTTTTTCTAGAACGATTCAGATGGTGAAATTGCTATGGTATTGAGAAGAAATGTCAAGGTACCTATGGTAAAATTTTCAGCTCTTGATTCACTATAATTATGGAGATACACTTTGTGGAAGATAGGGTTTTTGACTAGTCCTGAAGCTAGTCAATAAACAGGTGTTTCAAGTACAACAATAATAACTTATTCATAGAGAATCCAAATGGCATGGAAAAATTTCATTGCTAATATTACAGACTGTAGTTTCTTCTATGCGAGTTTCAGAATCTGATGTTAAATATTGACCGCGGGGCATTCTGTACAAGTTTGGTCTCCTGAATAAACCATAATTGAATAAGGTCTACCATTCTTTCTATAACTTCCTTTTGGGGAATATTCAAGGAGTGAAACTTGGAGAAGTTTCAGAAAATACATGGAGTGATATTGTCTATAGAATCATAGTATTCCAAGAATTGAATAATTTCAAAAGTTGAAGAATTCTCATGAAGCATTATCAGGTTCTATGTGATGGTTGGTTGATGGTGATGATTAATGTAAAGTTTTATTATCTCTCATATATTCTTGGGTGGAAGGAAGGGGAAAGGTTGGAGAGTTAAAACCTCTCTTGATATTGGAGGATTGTATCTTCCTCTTGGAGAGTTATCCCTCCCTTTACAATTGGAAGTTGTAGCTACCTTTGGAAGTCATTACTTCCCTTGAAAAATAACTATTGATTATTTCTCATATATTGTGCATGGTGTATTGTGTTGTATTGGTGTAACTCTTATACTATTATTCATTTCTCATTGGATATAATTGAATGGTTTAAGTATAAGTTGAAAAAGGTTTTAAATTGTACTTGATACTAATTCACCCCCCCCCTCTCAATATCAACAAATGGTATCAGAGCAGGTTACCTTCAGTACAATTTAACCACTAGAAGGAAGATCCTAAGCAGAAATGGAAGACAACATTCCAAATGGGATTCCACAATTTGATGGAAGCAACTTTGAATACTGGAGAAATAGAATGGAAACTTACTTGAAAGATCTTGGGGCAGATGTTTGGTTCTCAGTTGCTTCAGGATACAATCCTTTAAAGAAACCAAAGACTGCAGCTCAGAAGGAAGCAAAAAGGA
>JZKD02S2012593.1:286648-299428 GCA_000966675.3 Picea glauca
AGGGGGAGATTGTTGGAAGATTGGTTGTTGTCATTGATGTCAACCCTAGTCATGGGTTTTGGACTGCAAGATTGATGAAGGTATTTGGACATGAAGGAAAATGCACATGCAGATAGACACCCATGGATGGATAATATACATCATTTTTTTTCTAGTGGTATTTGGAACGTCACATGGATCCTCATGGTTGAGGAGAAATGATTTTTTGAAGATGAAAACGTGAATTGAAGAAGGAAGTACATGTAGGCCCTGAAGATAATTAAAGAAAAGAATTACAAAATAAGAAAGTGTCAGGTCAGCCCTAATGTTAAAATGAAGTGACATAAATGGTATAAATACATATCATTATACATTCATTTGATACACAAGTCAAATTTTAGAGGAAATCAGAAGTAAAGAAGGCCAAATTTCAAGGGAGGATGAAGTCTTTTGGTGATGTGTTCTAAGGTATGTTATTTTTAGGTCATCTTACCATTTTTGCTATAAATGTTTTTTCTAGAACGATTTAGATGGTGAAATTTCTATGCTATTGTGAAGACATGTCAAGGTACCTATGATAAAATTTTCAGCTCTTGATTCGCTATAATTATGGAGATACACTCTGTGGAAGATAGGGCTTTTGACCAGTCCTGAAGCTAGTCAATAAACACATGTTCTAGGTAAAAAAGTCACAACTTCTTCATAGAGAATCCAAATGACGTGGGACAAATTTAATTGGAAATATTACGGACTTTAGTTTCTTGTGTGCGAGTTTCAGAATTTGATGTTAAATATTGAGCGTGGGGAATTCTGTACAATTTTGGTCTCCTAAATAAACCAAAATTGAATAAGGTCTACCATTGTTTCTATAAATTCCTTTTGGGGAGGATTCAAGGAGTGAAACTTGGAGAAGTTTTAGAAAATACATTGAGTAATATTATCTACAGGATCATAGTATTCCAATAATTTAATATTTGCAAAATTTGAAGAATTCTCATGAAGCATTATCAAGTTCTATGTGATGGTTGGTTGATGGTGATGATTTAATGTAAAGTTTTATTATCTCTCATATATTCTTGGGTGGAAGGAAGGGGCAAGGATGGATAGTTAAAACCTCTCTTGATATTGGAGGATTGTATCTTCCTCTTGGAGGGTTATCCCTCCCTTTACATTAAGTCATTACTTCACTTGAACAATAACTATTGATTATTTCTCATATATTTTGCATGGGGTACTGTGGTGTATTGGTGTAACTCTTATAATATTGTTCATTGATCATTGGATATAATTGAATGGTTTAAGTATAAGTTGAAAAAGGTTTTAAATTGTACTTGATACTGATTCACCCCCCCTCTTAGTATCAACAATACTTGTTTTTATTTCTTTTGTTTTTTGTCCTTTACTCAATTCATTTATCTAACTGTTCATAAGGTATTCTTCACATGTAGATTAAGTTAAATGAGGGGAGGTAGAGGTGTCACCTAGACAATGAATTTCCTGGTCTTCTCCTTCATCTTCTCCTTCTTCATCATCAACCATGTTATTTTGAAGAGTATTCTAGACCTTTTGGTCATATCTATTCCTCTGAGCTCTTTGAAGGATCTGAGGAGCATTATTTTGTCTTCTGAAATTACCCTTGTTTCTAGTATATTGTGTGTTTCTATTAGTATGTATTCCTTCAATTTTCATTTTTTCCATCTCTTCAGAAAGTGATTTAATCAATTTAGTCAATTGATCCACCTGAGGGTTGACACTAGAAGAATAAGAAGTTGAAGCCTCAACTTTTTCTTTTCTTCTCTCTCTATCATATTTTCCTCTTAGTTTGTCAGCTTCCAATATATTTAATTCCACCTCCAATGTTCCATCTTGCGTATGAGCTAAAGTGATAGATCTTCTCTCTCTCAACAGGAGAAAAAATTCATGATCAAAGGAACTAGCATAAGTTATTTTGGTAGAGGTTTCAATAGGTTTGATTTCTGTAGGGATTTTATTGGACATTTTATTAAACCTTTTGGAAAAATCTAAAATTGATTCCCCTTCTTTTCTCTTGAGTGACCCAAACTCTGTAATATAATATAAAAAATCTTTCTTGTCACCCCAATGCCTTAAAAAGGCATCATAAAGGGCTTCGATCCAAGCAATTGATCTAAGAGGTAAGCCACTAAACCATTTCCCGGCCTCACCATCAAGGCTCTGTACAAAAACTCTCATCCATACATCCTCATTTTCAATGTTTATATTATCAGCATAGCTATAAAAAGATGCAAGATGCTCCTCTGTAGTTATGTCCTCTTCTCTTGTGAACTTGGTCATGTACTTAATATGGTCTCCTATTTGGAGAGCATTCATAGGCTGAGGCAGGACCAGAGGAGCATACCTAGCAGCCACTATGGCATCCATCCGATTTCTAGGAGGGTTTTCACTTGCCATTTTATTATGAAGAGGAGGATTATAAATTATAGGAGAACTAGGGGGAGACATGATTGGTACAACTATAGTCTGTATGATGGGTAGCTTAGGATAAGGAAGAGTATAGGATGGATAAGTTTCATATTTAACAAACAAAGGCTGAGTCTTGGAAGAGGATGGTGAAAATTCCAAGGGAACTGAGGTTCCTTCTTCTTTGGTCACAAAAAACTTAAATGAGGGAGGAGAAGGAGAACCTAGGGTAGGAAAATCCTTTAGACTCTCAAGTCTAAACCAACTTACAACATCAAGTGAGGCAACACTTCAAAAGTTTCAAAGCTTTATTCTTTCAACTTGGGGGAAAAAGAGGAATACTCTACAGGGAAATCTCCAAGATTTAATTTTTTAAGAGTTTCAACAAAAGGTAAAAGAGGAGCACTAGATATAGCTACTGGTGTTTTTAAAGTAGAATCGGGAAAGTTTCCTGTAGTACCTGAAACAATAGCTGAAAATCCTTCTTGATAATATTTTCCTTTCTTGATGAGATTCCTTGGGTTAGCCTTAGGTGTAGCCAGAGGTAAATGTGGGGTAGACCTCGTGTGTCTACCTTTAGTATCCACAAATGAAACAATGGAGTCGCTAGGTGAAAACTGCATTCTCTAACTTATTTATTACTATGCACCCTCAAAATCAGTATTTTCTTTGTCATTCAATCCGAGTGAAATTTTTTCAATATGTTCCCCAACAACGACGCCAATAATGTTAGCAATAAAAGTCACACTTTGATTTCTAAAGTGTAATATCAACACCCATTAGTAGGTTTAAATATAATTTTTTATGATGATGTCAAATGGATCAAAACTCATTTAGACCAGTAAAAATCACAGAAGATTCCAGAAAATATGTATCAGTAAATGAGGTCTTGAATAACTTAGATCGGGGTGTTATAGAGTAAAATGGATAGATAGAAGACTTCATGAGAAAATGAAAATGTCTACCACTCACATCAAGAAATACTAGAAAACATCTGAGGAAAGTATTTTGACATAATAACTTCTTTAATCAAAAGATAAACTCTGAGAAAATCATAGCAACATCACAAAAAAACCTTCATTGCAATACAAATACAATAAATCAAATGAATCATTCAAATGACAGTAAAATCAGAGTAATATTGGGAAAAGATAATGGGAAATAAACTAATTTCTGTTAATAAAAAAGTCTCAAGTCTGATACACAAAATCGAGAGATGGCTCTGTAACTTCACAAATTCAAAAAGGTATGAGTATCATTACAATCCTTCGAACCCTTCAATTATTTTCAATATCTATCTTATAGCCTAAGTTATCAATAACAAATTTACAATTCAAATCCCATTTCTTGCATAGGATTCCCACACCTAAAGGTGGAGTAACTAAAATTATTCAACAAAAAAGTAACAAACTGCTAAAAACTAGGCCCATGCTGGTAACCTCCTTGATCATATTAAATGTGTTTGATGACGTGTGATCTGAGCGCATCTCCCTTAGTCAGGTGTCTCTCCAAACTTAAAATGAACTTCCAGTAGCTTTCATAACCTTATATTTCCATTTGGAAACCGTTTATTCCTCCAAAATATCCAAATAAAGAGTTCACAACACAGTTTGCAGTGTCAACTTGTATCAGCTAGTTCACAACACTAGGCACTGCGAACTCTCCTACAACTGCTCTGTTTTTTTGAAAATGCATCAAAACCCTCCAAAAATATCCCAAATGTCAACACCTGCTATAATAATATATGATAATGGTATAATACATATCAAATATTAACACATCCTCAACTAAATCCCGACTTATCAAAGCATGACTGTCTTCAAATTAACAAAATATCAAAACGGGTAAATGTCAAAAATGGTATGAGTCAAGGTGTCCATCTCCTTCACTTTTTGATTCCAGATCTCCTCCTGGTGGCATCTTTAGCTAGTATATACAAATTATTCTTATCCATCTCCTCTCTAAAATGTTACAACTCCATCTTTATCCCTTTGATCTAACTCTGGTAGGTTATGTTCTATTTGTACAAGTTTCTAATCTTCATGTGGAGAGGTCAAAATATTTTAGCTATAAACTTAGAATTTTCAAGAGTTCCATGATAAATATCCATAAGATCACTTAAATTATTCTTTTCAACCAACTCCTCCCTTTTTAGTTTAGCAATTTGAGTCCTGGCCTCTTTAAGCTTTCTATTTAGCCTCTTAAAGGTAGGATTTTCTGGAGGAGTAGTTATGTCTACAATTTCAATGGGATCTTTGATAGGTACACTTTTTCCATTTCTTTGGATGGGGGCTCTCACTAACCCTTTCTCCACAATGCTTTCCTACTTTGTTGATTCTCTAGTAATAGGTATCCTGGCCTAGACCTTGTTTGTAGCAGGTGGTGAAGAGAACAATAAATTTCTCCCTTTCAAAACTTTGGCTCTAGTTGAAGGAGTCTCCACTAGACTGGGAGATGGAAAAGGTGAAACCTCTCTTTGTGGGGACTGAGAAGATCCTCCTTCTTCTACATGTTCCTTTGTTTATTTATCTTTCTTAGTAGACCCGATTCTCTTCATTTTCTTATTCATCCCCAACTGTACAGTATTTTCAACCTAAAGAGGGATTTGTACTTTAGACTGTGGGGTAGGAGAAATGTTAAGATTAAATTTGGAAGAAGTAATTAATTCTTCCCATTCCATGTTTATCTTACTTAATTCCTCCATCACCAAAATATTTATCAGTTCTGAATGAAAAACACTTGTATCAACTGCCTTAGACTTAGCCTGAACCCTATCCAAAAACATTTCCAACACTTCTAAACAAGTAAAAAGGAAGATTCATATCATCTTTCCCTATGAAGTGTAGCAGTAGTCTTATGTGATATTGATATATCATGTGAAATATCCCTTCATAGGTAAAGTATCTTTGAATTATCTTCAACATTTTATCAAAACCCTCTAACATATGGTTTATGGGCACACCCTTTGACAAATTGTCTTCTTGGTGTTCTAGTTTGAGGAATTCCCTTGAAAAGGCAGGATTCAAAGTCATGGCCTTGAACCATCTCTCCCCAGTAATAGGTATCTCAGTGGTTGCTGATATGGTCCTCTCATATACCTCAAATTCTAGTATCTCAACCTTGGTCTTGGTTCGATCAAAGTTTAGTGAAATTTTTTTAGCCACCTATGGGTGCCCCCTCTAAATTTTATGACAAAAATTAATACATCCCACTCTTTGGAATACCTACCTGATCAGGGATTCCTCAACAAATAGATGCATATAATAAGGCTTTGTTCTCACAATGTCTCCACCTTTGTGAACCTTCTTTTTTTTATTATTCATTAGTGCTAGATAGGAATTTTTTTTCACAGTACTGAGTAATTACCCATAGTGGAGAGCAGGGAAGCATAGGAAATGACTACTGGAATCAATAAGAAAAATCCACACAGACCTCTAAACATGAAAATTATTCTAAGTGAGGATGAAATGGTTTAAAAATGAGGTTATATTCATAAAAGGACTGTGAATAGATGATGAATTGATAAAAGAATGCTTTGCAAAGGATGCTAGAACAAAGAGTTCACAATGCTAGATGTCTGTACAAATTTCACAACGCCAAAGATAAGGCTTTTGCAAAGCTATATGAAAAGAGCGATGGAAAGGCCAAGGATCATAAGATAGGGTAATTCATGCCCAAGGATGCTCATGGTTTCAAGAGATAATATGTAGAGCATGAGAAGAAGGTTCTGGAGCTTAATTATAGGTTTGTGAGAGAGTTCACAACACCATCCTACCAGTTTGCAACGCCATAAAAGGAAAATCCACTAACTCCCTTTCCAGGCCTTAAAACAAGGTGTACAAGCTCATGAAGTACCTGGTACCTGGAGATGGAGGATGATATCTTCATATCTTCTCAGGAGAAAATGAAAGTGGTCTAACTTCCAACTCATCTCCTGTAGCCACTTTGCCACGAAGTATGCAATGCCTGTTTGTAACACAGGTGCACAGTGCCAAGATGGAGGATGCTTTGCACATTTGGAGAAAATGGTTACGACATTCATAAAAATAATCCATGAATATTGTTTTAAAATTCAACTCTGAAATCAAGAAGATCTCCAATGACATGACCTTTTAAGAGAAATGATGATTATAAATGCAATATGTACTTTGAAAGTGTTGCGAACTCTCCTAGTGAGTTGGAAACGTACTACTCAGACTAGATTTGACATTTTAACGAGTTGATTGATAAGAGGATGGGTCAGCATACAACAAGGAGAAAGTGGCATGTCAAGGTCATAATGAAAAAATTGAAATATTTGACTCAATGAATTTTAACCAAAACCAAACTAATCATAATTTATCATGCCAAAAAAATAAAAAATTGTTATGGGAAAGGGACCTAAAACCTATAATCTAAGATAAAACTATGACTCAAAATCAAACTAAATATTTTTATTGACCCATGAAAATCTATGTGATAACATAGGGATATATTGTATATCAATTCATGGTGTATATTAGTTAGTATCCTCCTAAATTAGCAGTGCCAACTATGCATGCAGTGGATCGCATTTGGGATGTGAACTCCATCAAAAAAATTGAAGATCAGGAGCACTTGTTGGGGAAAGGTATAATGAAAAAAATGAGAGGTAATATATTAATAATTGTGGAGATTTATATAATTAATACATATAATTTTTCGTTTTTGATGTATATGATCATACTCATTAATATATTAATATCTATTATTTCATAAATTATTAATATTTACCATGGACGTTATAACAAATATTTAATATTGGTGAATTATTATTTTTTGATTTAGTTGCTCAAGAGTGGGATGCACTGCATTTATACATTGCAAACAATCTTGACTAGAAGAATGTATGGATTGAAAGATGTAAACAACATCATGGCGGAAGGTTATCATGGAAATGACTGTCTGAATTTGTTAGAGAAGCTCATTGTAACGAAGATGCCAATGTTACACAAAGGGAAATTGATTTAGCATATGGTTTGAAAGATGGACAAGAAAGAAAATTCACCCATTTTATTCAGTTCTTTTATATTATATTAATGTGACTACATGTGTATTATCTTTTTCAGATACTTTCCAAGTTATATAAATTATATGTTAATTTATTAATTGATAATGCATCTTTTACATATCTCACATATTGCAGTTGAAACACCACAATGCTATGTGGTGCAATGGTAATAAATTTCACGTCAAACAGTTGGATGAAACCATGAAAACTTCAGATAGTGGGATAATTGCAGTATTCAAGGTCACTAATGTTTCCTCTAGGAGTGACAAACATACCCGAGAATCTGAAAATAGATACTATAGGTATTTGAATGATATACTTGAGTGTGACTTTAATTCCTTCAAATTAGTTCTGTTCGATGTCAAATGGTATAGGTTACGAATGCATGAACATGATGATAAAAGACCTATTATTCAACATTCCAACAGATTTCCAATGATTAAAACAAAGGTGCTTGAAAGAGGAAATGATCCCTATGTTTTTCCAAGCCAATGTGAACAAGAATTTTACTCAAATGTTCCAAGTGAGAGGGATTTGTCATTTGTTGTTAGATATGATCAAAGAGGAAGGACAGTTAAGTATACTCATGTACAGGAAGAAGATGATATTGAAGAAGAAGATGATTCGCCAAATCAGACAAAGCCAAAAGATCATGCAGGGTCGACAAACGAAGAAGACAAAGAAGATCATGATCCAGGCATAGGAGACAATGCAATTCTTGATGATGGCGTCGATGAAAAGATACTCGAAAATGACATTGATGACAATGGTGATATCGCCAATCCTTTCAACATCGTTTCTGAACCAGATGATGATACAAATGTCGAGTTCGATGAAGAAGAAGATACATAATAAGGATGATATATATGTTGAGTTGGATCAGGTACGTGACTATATATTTTAATTTGTATGAATTATTCTCTTAAAATAATTTACTTATGTCATGGGTTAATTACAAGTTTTTAAGTTTTATGCGACATTTTTATATCCTATGCTACATGTTGTTTAATTATTATGTGAAACCTGAAAATAGTCGCCAATATACTAGAGTACGTGGTAAACTAAAAATATCATTTACAAACACATAATTTCATTTACCTTCATTAATTTTTGTTTTTATAGTTTTTATATTGGATGAATCTTACATCTAGGTTGTTTTTTATTATTTCTTATTTGATAGATTGGGTATTTGGAAAACGAGAGTGATGTGAGGGGAAGGGGAGGGGCAATATGATATTCCACCTTCATGTGGTTGGCCTTGTTCAATAGAGGATAAATTATTCTTGAAACCAATATAATCTCAATCATTTTTATAGCATCATTATTGTGTATGTCATCATTGTTGTCATAGTATTGCATCAACGAAGTTTCGATGAACATGTTTGTAATTTCTATAGAATCTTTGTTGAAAATGTTTGAAAATATGGGACTTTGTCCCATGACTTATGAAGAATGTATGTGTGTCATAGTTGTGATAAAAAATGAGACTTTTTCATTCACATGGGAAACAATGACTTGTGAATGGGGCCAACGTTGAAATATTTTCAAACTGTTTATGTATGCACTAAAATTTGACATGGATAGACTATTCACATGCCTTAACGATATGGGAGGGTTTATGGACTCAAATTTGACTCACACACCCAATTGTTTCCATCATAAATTCATCATGTAAACCATAAAACCTATATTTCTTTCAATTTAGTGCACAAATTGGTTGACACAAGTTTTAAGTTTTCATCAACCTTTCTTCATTTTTCTTTTAGGTTCTACATTGTATATTATACATTAATGTACGTGTGTATTTAGTTGTGATGAAAAATCCCTCTTTTTTCGTTCATTGTTTAATCAACACAATAAAAATATGTCCTTCCAGTACTATATGCGGGAACGTGTGTAGTGTCAAACGAATTTTAAAAGGAAAAATGAAAAGACATTGTACTAGGACTAGACATGGGCAACAATGACATGTGAATGGGGCCAACGTTGAAATTTTTTCAAACTATTTCTGTATGAACTGAAATTTGGCATGGATAGATTATTCACATGCCTTAACGATATCGGAGGGTTTCTGGACTCAAATTTGACTCACACACTCACTTGTTTCCATCATCAATTCATCATGTAAACCATAGACCCTATATTTCTTTCAAATTAGTGCACAAATTGGTTGACACAAGTTTTAAGTTTGCATCAACCTTTCTTCATTTTTCTTTCAGGTTCTACATTGTATATGATACATTAAAGTATGCGTTTCATAGTTGTGATGAAAATTCCCTATTTTTTCGTTCATTATTTAATCAACACAATAAAAATATGTCCTTTCAGTACTAGATGCGGGAACATGTGTACTACCAAACCGATTTTAAAAGGAACAATGAAAATACATTGTACTAGGACTAGACATGGGCAACAATAACCTGCGAATGGGGCCAACATTGAAATTTTTTCAAACTATTTCTGTATGCACTGAAATTTGACATGGATAGACTATTCACATGCCTTAATGATATGTGAGGGTTTTTGGACTCAAATTTGACTCACACACCTACTTGTTTCCATCATCAATTCATCATGTAAACCATAAACCCTATATTTCTTTCAAATTAGTGCACAAATTGGTTGACATAAGTTTTAATTTTGCATCAACCTTTCTTCATTTTTCTTTCAGGTTCTACATTGTATATTATACATTAATGTATGTGTGTCTTAGTTGTGATGAAAAATCCCTCTTTTTTATTTCATTGTTTAATCAACACAATAAAAATATGTCCTTGCAGTAATAGATGCGGGAACATGTGTACTGTCGAACGAATTTTAAAAGGAACAACGAAAAAAAATTGTACTAGGACTAGACATGGGCAACCGTGACCTGCAAATGGGGCCAACGTTGAAATTTTTTCAAACAGTTTCTGGATGCACTGGAATTTGACATGGATAGACTATTCACATGCCTTAATGATATGGGAGGGTTTATGGACTCAAATTTGACTCACACACCTACTTGTTTCCATCATAAATTCATCATGTAAACCATAAACCCTATATTTCTTTCAATTTAGTGCACAAATTGGTTGACACAAGTTTTAAGTTTGCATCAGCCTTTCTTCATTTTTCTTTCAGGTTCTACATTGTATATTATACATTAATGTATGTGTGTAATAGTTGTGATGAAAAATCCCTCTTTTTTTGTTCATTGTTTAATCAACACAATAAAAATATGTCCTCACAGTACCAGATGCAGGAACTTGTGTACTGCCAATTTTTTTTTAAAAGGAACAACAAAAATACATTGTACTAGGACTAGACATGGGCAACAATGACATGTGAATGGGGCCAACGTTGAAAGTTTTTCAAACTGTTTCTATATGAACTGAAATTTGACATGGATAGACTATTCACTTGCCTTAACGATATGCGAGGGTTTATGGACTCAAATTTGACTCACACACCCACTTGTTTCCATCATCAACTCATCATGTAAAACATAAACCCTATATTTCTTTCAAATTAGTGCACAAATTGGTTGACACAAGTTTTAAGTTTGCATCAACCTTTCTTCATTTTTCTTTCAGGTTCTACATTGTATATTATACATTAATGTATGCGTTTCATAGTTGTGATGAAAAATCCCTCTTTTTTCATTCATTGTTCAATCAACACAATAAAAATATGTTCTTGTAGTACTAGATGCAAGAACGTGTGTACTACCGAACGGATTTTAAATGGAACAATGAAAAGACATTGTACTAGAACTAGACATGGGCAACAATAACCTGTGAATGGGGCCAACATTGAAATTTTTTCAAACTATTTATGTATGCACTGAAATTTGACATGGATAGACTATTCACATGCCTTAACAATATGGGAGGGCTTTTGGACTCAAATTTAACTCACACACCTACTTGTTTCCATCATCAATTCATCATGTAAACCATAAAACCTATTTTTCTTTCAAATTAGTACACAAATTGGTTGACACAAGTTTTAAGTTTGCATCAACCTTTCTTCATTTTTCTTTCAGATTCTACATTGTATATTATACATTAATGTATGTGTGTCCGAGTTGTGATGAAAAATCCCTCTTTTTTCATTCATTATTTAATCAACATAATAAAAATATGTCCTTGTAGTACTAGATGCAGGAACATGTGTACTGTCGAACAAATTTTAAAAGGAACAATGGAAAAAATTGTACTAGGACTAGACATGGGCAACCGTGACCTGCAAATGGGGCCAACGTTGAAATTTTTTCAAATAGTTTCTGTATGCACTTGAATTTGACATGGATAGACTATTCACATGCCTTCACAATATGGGAGGGTTTCTGGACTCAAATTTGACTCACACACCCACTTGTTTCCATCATCAATTCATCATGTAAACCATAAAACCTATATTTCTTTCAAGTTAGTGCACAAATTGGTTGACACAATTTTTAAGTTTGCATCATCCTTTCTTTATTTTTATTTCAGGTTCTACATTATATATTATACATTAACATATGTGTGTCATAGTTGTGATGAAAAATCCTTCTTTTTTCATTCATTGTTTAATCAACATAATAAAAATATGTCCTTGCAGTACTAGATGCGGGAACATGTGTATTGTCCAATGAATTTTAAAAGGAATAACAAAAAGATATTGTGCTAGGACTAGACATGGGAAACAATGACATACAAATGGGGCCAATGTTGAAATTTTTTCAAATTGTTTTCATATGCACTGAAATTTAACATGGATAGACTATTTGCATGCCTTTAAAGGGTTTGTACGAGTTCTTCTTTTCAAAATTTTCCACTTCAAAAATTATTCAGTTGTGATTAGGATCCCACCTATGGAGACCCATTAGAAAATACAAATAGCCTCATCTATGAAATATTTTGATACTAAGAAATAATCCAGAGTCTTAGATATTCTTACCTTGCTTATCCTCCAATTTATCTATGTCGAGTTATGTTTTTTTGGTTCAATATTCAACAATCCCACCCTTTCCAATTTTCTTATGAAGAAACGTGTCAAATTACAAACCTGACCCAATGGCCCTAAAACCTCTAAAACACCTAGAGGGAATTTCATGTCACCTACAACTATCACCAAACCCTTTTGTACAAATGTATAGTTGACAAAATTTTACTAGAATTCTAGCGTATTGGATTAGGGGCCATAAATATTCAAGCAACTAATTTCCTTCTAAAGGTCTAGAGAAAAGCGATAGGTACCCACTACAAAATTCCCAAGAGTAAGAATAGGAGAGTAATCCTAATTTCCAACTTGTTACATTCTCTCTCTCTCTCTCTCTCTCTCTCTCTCTCTCTCTCTCTCTCTCT
>JZKD02S2012593.1:313390-343391 GCA_000966675.3 Picea glauca
GTAGACATCAATAACCCCTGGAGTCAAC
This sequence comes from Picea glauca, assembly GCA_000966675.3. Taxonomy (NCBI): domain Eukaryota; kingdom Viridiplantae; phylum Streptophyta; class Pinopsida; order Pinales; family Pinaceae; genus Picea; species Picea glauca. The sequence continues at coordinate 313,419 of JZKD02S2012593.1, forward strand.
ACTCCGCCAGGTGAACTTGTGGGAGACTAAGGGCTTCTAAGGAATAAGGCCCCCGCCTTATTGCACACCCCTTAGAATCATCGTGAGCGACTGTCGTAGTCTACCCTCATGGCATCATGGGTCCTCTGGAACTAGGTAATCATTAACCTACAGTTCGAGCCACAACGGGAGTGCTAGTAGGCTGTGGCTGGGCTATTGTCCACACCTCTCCCTCAACCTCTCTGGTAGTTGTATGTGACCCCTTTACTCCATATGTGAGTCTAGTCAGCAAGCTATCGTCAGCTTGCATCATCAACAAATCATGTCAGAACATATCCACATCATATCATCTAATCAAATGTACCAACATCATAGTAAAACAATCAAACCCCAGTGGCACACTCCCTGACTCGATCCAGAGTCCAATGGGTTCCATCGATGCCTCTACATCCTCAAGGTCCAAAACTCTGCACACTCAGTAAAACCGAGTCAATAGCACCTGTCTATGTCAATGCAGTAAAAAAAATGTCATCTACCCATAATGCATCGTAATCAAAGTCAAATGTTTTAATAGCATAATGATCTGGATCACTTGCGAGCAAGTGTCCTCAAAGAATAAGTTCGCTCAGTGCACCAGAGTGGGATGTTACATTTCATTACCTCCCAATCCATACAAAGGATGATAGGGAATCAGTATCCTTGAAAGGATAGGAAGGAATTCACTATATTGAGTATTGGTTATGATTTATAAACCTACCTTCCAAGACCCAAAGAGAAATTTATCAAAAATAAAAAATTCAATAATAGTGGGAGGAGGAGATTTTTTCTTATTTAATTCCTAAGAGATCGATCATATTCTTTTGATCCAAGATATTTAACTCTTTCTAACCATTTTCATCCTTTCTTGTGTTATCAACATAGAGTTTTCTTCAATAATTGTTTTTAAGGTTCACATAGATGGGATGTTCATCTATGGAGTCCGATTGAAATATTTATTTCCTTAAATATCCTTACAAACCCATATTTTTCTTATGTTTGGGAGATGACATTCCTTAGCTATCTTCCAATACTCATAGACCCTATCAAATTTGAATGATTGCACCCTCTAATTATGCATAAAAAACTAAATATACAAAAAAATTATTTAGAACTTTGAATATAGAAAAAAAAGTTCAAAAATTGGAACTGGGATGAGGATGGACTACTCACTAACAAAACGTGCACATGTGACTGAAGGTACGACCAAAAAGGTACCTTCCATATATTTCTTTCTTGAGTGAGGGAAGATTAGGAAAAATAGAGGGAAATGTGATTGCATCTAGTAGATATGATACACAAACAAGGACCAGAGGTGAAAAAGTCAGAAGAAAATTTCGTAGACGCATGGAATTTTTTCTTGCCAAAGGAGGATCATGCTCTTATGATGATGAGATCATAGGAGACAGAGAGGTGCCACTCGGGTATAATCATCTGGTGAAACAATGGGTACCTAAGGAACTGCCTCTGTTAGACAATGAATTCCTTGTAAAAATAGGACATATCGCATTGCACCATCCTCCCTGCATGGCCTAGGGATATTTACCATGGATGGAATAACTGTAAAATATAATACAGTAACTGAATTGATGGACTATGTCAGACTATGTTACAATTATAATGATTGGATGCGACTAGTCTGGTATATGCGAAGTATGCGGAGATATGAACTTGCCTCAAATTATATACAACTAATAAACAACGATAAAAATAAGGGAGAAACTATCTGTATTGATGGAAGGCATAAAGCTTCTGGAAATATCACAGGGTTTATAAACAAAACACGACCCAGGACAACAAACAAGAAATCAAATTGCATATATGAGGGATGCAGAGAGAATCAGGTAGTCATGTGCGAAATAAAAAAAATAGATCTCAAGGAAGAGTTATTAGTGGATTACCATTTGAATCGAATAAAAACATAGAATAATACTGTGTGGGTACTTATGCAACACCTCTTTAATTAATTTCTAATTATTGCATTATATTTTTTTTTTTTATCTTTAACAATGTTTTAAATATTTCACGGTCCCAATTTTATAATAATGTGGGAGGTTGATCATTGAGGTTGATTTTATTTGGGTGGAAATCAATTTTTTTCTTATTGTTAACCATTTTTTAAATATTTGGGGGTTATAATTATATTATAATGTGGCAGGATGATCGTGGAAAAGGGCCAGCCGTAGAACATGTAAATGATTATCAAATTCAACTTTCATTTTATGTGAATTTTATTATTTGTTTATATAATTTTATTTGTGTAGCGATCATTTATTTCATTTGTTTATATAACTAAAATACCATTGATTTTCATGTTGAAATTATATGTAGTCGGCAAGCCATGTTGATCATGATTCCACTGATGAGGAAGGGTTGTATTCATCCCCTGATCCAATGATATTAATAAAAAGAAATATAATTAAAGAGAACACATAACTTGATAGCTTGTTAGACCGTCTAGATCAAACCCCTGACGTCCTAGAAAGGATCAATCTCCTTATGCCACAACTTAACACATATAAGGCAATAACCATAATTTAAAGTGTTTTTTTTTAATGTACTCATATGTTCAATTATGAAAGTATGTTTTTTAACTTTTACATTATCTCATGAAAAAACATTTTCTTTTTTATAAAGATATTTTTGGAGCCTGTTCATCCTGGTGTTGGTAGTAATGGTGTTGCAGAGATGCCACAAAGTCCTGACGCAAGTTTTCATTCAACTGTTAGTGTAACGTAGCTAGAGAGACAGTGGGGAGGCCTAGAGGGACCATAGTGATAATAGTGGATGCCATTCAATGTAAGGTGGAATAGGTCCACTATATTATTAAATAAGGCCCACTATGGTAGTTCGATATAATAAATGGGTATTTAGATATAATAAATGTAAGAAGACTTCTTAGAAGTTTCTACTTCTAGAAGATTCCTCCTCTAGAATGTTCTTAGGTGATGGTAGAACTATATAAAGGGGTTCAAGCAATGTAATGGGACATGAAGAGAAGTATTATATTTGGAGTTATATCTCAATAGGAGGATACCCCCTCTAAAAGGCAAGTGAACATGAGAGGATCCCTTCCATAATAGGATCCATTGTATGGTGTTTCCCTACCTCAAGGTTTTGGTAATAATAAACTTTGGTTTCTTCTATATTGCTTTGTGGATCTATTGTGTATTCAATATTTGTGGTGATTATATTTGTAGATCTATATGCTAGAGAGGTAGTGGGGAGGCCCAGAGGGCCCATAGTGATAATAGTGGAGGCCATTCAATGTAAGGTGGACTAGGTCCACTATATTATTAAATAAGGCCCACTATGGTAGTTAGATGTAATAAATGGGTAGTTAGATATAATAAATGTAAGAGGACTTCTTAGAAGGTTCTACTTCTAGAAGATTCCTCCTCTAGAATGTTCTTAGGTGATGGTGGCACTATATAAATGGGTTCAAGCAATGTAATGGGACATGAAGAGAAGTATTGTATTTGGAGATGTAGTTCAATAAGAGGATTCCCCCTTGAAGAGGAAAGTGAACATGAGAGGATCCCTTCCATAATAGGATCCATTGTATGGTGTTTCCCTACCTCAAGGGTTTGGTAATAATAAACTTTGGTTTCTTATATCTTTCTCTGTGGCTCTATTGTGTATTCAGTAGCTATGGTGATTATATTTGTAGATATATAGGTACTTAACAATTGGTATCAGAGCACTTTCCTTGGCCAAAGAAGGGAATACTTTTTTTGTTTTTTTTGCAGAAATTTTCTAGGGAAGAAAAAGGAGAGCAACGCACTTCCAGTTCAGATATGAAGATTTACGAGATGAATTTGGAAAAAAAAATCAGGTATTTGAATTCCTCTCAGAAAAATACCCAATTTCAAAAAACAAGTCATCCAAAATGGAGTTCGGGAAGTGAAGTTATGAACATTTTAAATTCAACATTATTTATTTATTTATTTATTTTCGGGAAAACAATCGTGATTTTCTGCTGTAATTTATTGGCATTTTTCGTGACGACAACGAGAATACATAGTTCATAAATTTTCATAGGGTGCTGAGATGGATATTTTCTCTCAAACCCTCAAAGAAATTCTACAAATTACCGAAGCATTCAAATCTCAATTGTATGACACATTGAATGACAGATTGGATAAATTTGTAGATGGCCTCACACATGACCTCAATGATAGTTTTCGTAGTATTCAAGATTCATTGGATAAAATGTAGGAGATATTTCTTATGGGGGACATTGGGGATGAATATAATCAAGAAATATATGTTTGGTATGATTTTGAGTCCGATTGTGATGATTGGTATATGGATAGTTTTCATTTTTGGGATGACAACCACTTCCATATTTTATTTGATGACTCTACTCCACCTTCTGTAGAGAATATCAATGTCCCACATCAAGATCTAGTTATGATTACCAGCATCCAACGTGCATATTATAAAAGGGTATTGTTCCTTCTAGATTCAAATTTGACCCTTTCCCACTACGTGGATGAATATTCTTATTTGGATCCACATGATAGGTGTCAGTATTGGGAGCATAATTTTCAATTTTTTATTGGGTGCCGATATATTTCGTGTGGATTTCACATGAGCACTTGGACATGGGACCCTAGTTTACAATGGAGGTTATATTACTTTAGCATGGTTGTTTTGATTTCTCAATGGGACCCTGGTACTCTAGTCTACTTCATCACTACGGTGCACACTTATCCATGAGACCCTAGTTCTCTAGTCTACTGCAGCACTATGGTCCACACTTATCCATGGGACCCTAGTATATGGTTGTACATCAAGCATTGAGGACAACACTTTCACAAGGGGGATGGAATGTAAGGTAGCTAGAGAGGTAGTGGGGAGGCCTAGAGGGCCCATACTAATAATAGTGGAGGCCATTCAATGTAAGGTGGAATAGGTCCACTATATTATTAAATAAGGCCCACTATGGTAGTTAGATATAATAAATTGGTAGTTATATATAATAAATGTAAGAAGACTTCTTAGAAGGTTCTACTTCTAGAAGATTCCTCCTCTAGAATGTTCTTAGGTGATGGTAGCACTATATAAATGGGTTCAAGCAATGTAATAGGACATGAAGAGAAGTATTGTATTTGGATTTGTAGATCAATAGGAGGATGACCCCTCGAAGAGGCAAGTGAACATGAGAGGATCCCTTCCATAATATAATCCATTGTATGGTGTTTCCTTACCTCAAGGGTTTGGTAATAATAAAATTTGGTTTCTTGTACCTTGCTCTGTGGATCTATTGTGTATTAAGTATTTGTGGTGATTATGTTTGTAGATCTATATAGGTACTTAATAGTTAGAGTAATGTTTACTTCCTTATCTTCCACACCTAATTTAGATAGCATCCATGAAATGCACCGCCAACCATCCACACAACGATCAAACTCTAGAGGTGGTGACATAGATTAGGCTGATGATGTGGTTGACATGGTTGCATTTCCTGGAGCTAGACGTGTGACTAGCACGGGGACCCTACCCTGCACATTTTTTATCGATGATAACGGACTTCCATTAAAAGAAATAAGACTCCCAGGTATTTTTTCATATTTTAACTATTTCATGTTGTCCATCTCATACACAAATCATCTAGATTATTATTTTTAAAATACTGATCATATCTTTTTGTGTGTAGGAAATGACCATTTTTATAAGCACCTGGAGAGAAAGGCCTTGTTGAGTTTTTGGGAAACATTATGCATGAGGTGTAATTTCTAGAATTCCAATCTCAAAAAAGAACTTATGGATTATCTTGAAGGCCTCTTTGGAGTAGACAGGTTCAATAAAAAAGTGATCACCTCTGCAACAGGCGAATATTTAAAATATACATGAGATGTTTATAGATGAAGCTTGGCAGGAAACCCTAGATATGAGTGTCCTCCCTCGATTCCAGAGAGAGAGTGGAAGGAAATCATTGATGATTCAAAAGAAAAGATATTGAAAAAACGAGGAGAAAAAATAACTGGTACCYGAAGGTAAATTACAATATTTTGATTTCAATACCTTTAATTTTCTTTAGATMTAAATAAAAGTGTGGTATATAACATACTTGAAAATTTTGATGATAGGTTGCTTGACACTTTGAAGGAAACCCAAGCAAGGATTGTTAAACATGGCCAACACAAGCTAGGCTAGGGAGGCTACTCAAGGTTACAATCATGAATCATAAGTACCTAATAATTTTAAGAATATTATTTGTATCGCCTTACAACTTTCATTTTATTGCAGCCAAAAACATTAAAAAAACATTCTCTTATGCAATGCAGGGCGACGACTTCAGAACTTAAACCACAGAGGAAGACCTCCAACTTAGTTACAAGTACAACTATAAAATTGTGGTTGATCATAGGAAAAGAATGGGGTATAACCCAAGATCTAGTTTGCAGGATAAGGTAAATAAAAATCAGTCTACATTAACCTTTCATTACTTATAAAATACATAAATGTTTGATATTGTCCATAACTTTAATGTCTTACTTTATTTTAATCATGGGAGAAACACTATGAATGAAACCATTAGCACTGGACAACAAAACATTGATAGTGTAGCGCGTCCAGAAGATCATGTTGCTCCCCAACAACCCCATCCTAGTGGGGTGCATCCCCAAGATGTTCATGTGACTGAGGCCCATGATGATAATTAAATGGTTTTATATTAATCATGTACTTAATAATTTTGTACTTATAAATTTTGTACTTCTAATTTTTATTACTTATACATTTACGGTTTTTTCCTTATAAATTTTTTCGTTTCAATGGCAAGGAATGTTGTAGTTGAGCCTCCTTGACCTGAATATTATCAGGAAAACATGACAATTATTCCAACGGTGCCGACTAGTGGACCAGTAGGTAAATAATTACATCGTAGAGGTTTTTTTTAATATTAATGAACTACTTCAATGATATTTAAAAATTGGCCATATAAATTTAATATTTTTGGTTTTTTTAGGTGATGGCCCCTCACAATAGCCTCCACACCGTGGGTACAAGACCAAGTGTTCTCGATGTGAAAGGAGTGAATAAACATCAATTATTGAAGAGAACCCAGTAAACGAAGACATGGACATGGATGAATTACTTAAGAACTGGAAAACACAAAAGAAGACTAAAAGAAATTGATGATGTATAATAATTTTATAAGACAAATAGATGTACATTATATAGCTAGTATATTTGTAACATATTTTGAATGATAAATATCATTTATAAATTTTTTTTATGACATATGCCTTTGAATGAGAATATAGATTGGGTATTGGGGAATTGAGAGTGATGTGAGGGGCGGGGAGGGGCCATAGGAGCTTCCACCTTCGCGTGGTTGGCCCTGTTCAATAGAGAAAAAATTATTGGAGTAGTTTATTCTTGGAGCAAACCTCTCTCGATCCAACGGAGCAACAACATAGTCAACGTTGACTTCTTTTTTTATCCTTCAAATCTAGGGAGGTTTGCTCCAAGATCAGATGTCTCCAATAAATTATTCTTGAAACCAAGATGAGCTTATTCAGACTGTCATGTCTGATATGTGTGTGTGTGTGTGTGTCACTATTTAATCTCCTCTCGTATGGATTTTACAAAACAAAATATCAATGGTATTTAATATTTGCAATCTTGTCGGTTTTAATTTCTATTAGGATTTATTGACATGTCTTAAAAGTATTTTTTGGTTTTTACTAAAAAATAAATATAATTATGTTTTTATTTACTACAATATGTAGTTCGCGCATTTGCAGGTGCTCTAGGTGTTATATCAATGCAATGGTACACATTAGAATATCAAATATTAGGTATGTCTTGTCTTTTTTCTTCTTTTTATGACTTTTTAAGGTTCCTTTTATTTATTTATTTTTACATTACCATCATTTGTGGGCCACTATGGGGCCATTCATTCTATCTAATGAACCACACCCAAGTATATTGTAGCATATACGATTCCCTTTAGTTCATCATATCATATGATTCAAACAACTAATCTAATACTTCAACTTGGTTTTTTGTGGTTCTATATAAGTAATCCCATGGATATCATAGTATAAGCATAGCCATAATTATGTAATAGAGTATTTGAAAAGAATGAGATATAGATACCACTTCTGAGTAGAAATTACAAATCATAGGCACCAATGAACCTAAATACTCATCCCCAGTTCCAAGAAGATGAAAATCAAACATCCCACCAGCCTAAAAGTGGATAGGGGGTTGGGTGTGTTACACCAATGACCTCTATACACTCCTATGATATTTATTACTCTCCTATGATATTTATTGTAATATTTATTATTTTGTTGTAGAGTACTCCTTTAGCACCAAAGAAAATTATTCTTCCCTTACCTCTAGAGAAAGAGAAACTTGAAAATTCTTTAGCTATAGACATTTCTACCAATATATTAACTGGTGTCATTCCACCAACACTTGGAAGTTGCATTGCACTCGAATAATTGAATCTATCTAACAATTCCTTAGAAGGTTCCATTCCATATTCACTTGGGTATCTACAAAATCTCATGGACATGGATCTCTCTTATAACTCCTTATCAAGGACAATACCAATTACTCTCAACAAGTTGAAAGAGCTTCAATATTTGCATTTACAATTGACTTAGGTGATATATTTCATGTTATTATGTCTTTTCATTGGATAATAAATAATGTATTCTCTTTTCCCCAAAAAATGTTGGCTGAATAATTGAAATTAATTGTTTTGATTGTTTATAAGTTACTATACATGCTAAATGATAGATAGGTTGTTTTAATTGTTGTTCACAAATCCTTTTGTATTCTCGTAGTTTTGATAACCAACTAGGATAAGTTTTTGGTACTCGCATGCATAACCTCATATGTAGAATGGGAACCATATTGGGGACTTTGTTCTATTGAATCTCACTCCTTATTTTTAAGGATATTTTTCTAATATCACACCACTATGAGGTCCAAGACCTTGGAGATTCCCTCGAAAATTTTCTTTTATTCAGGGTCTGACTTCTATAAAGCTTTGTATGTAGATTCAATTTTTCCACTCTTTGTTAATTTCTCCAACCATGTATTTATATATATATATATATCACTTTCTTATTCTTATGACTTCTTGCATTTATATATCCAACAAAATACTTTAAGTAGTCATTTTCATTTATCACCACACTTTTGCACACATCTAAGGACCTAAACGCTATCCCATATCAAAATTGTGTTCTTCACCTTACATCATTAAAAGTGGTTTGTGTGATTCATAAATGTTAGGATAGTGAAAACCCTCCATCAACTCTCCTTAATAATAAACAAGTTAGGTTCATGCCCCCAAACCAAGACTTCTAAAAGGTAAAGAAACTTAAATATAATGTACAAAACCATCCCTCAGGGACAAAATAAATTATGGTGTATATTGAGATAAGTATCCAAACAATGATCCATAGTTTGTTTTCATCAAAACATAGTTGTTTTCCTAGGGCACTTCATGAAATATAACATATTTGTTTTCCAACACGAGGGATGCACACTCTTTTTAAGTATCCATGCTTAGATCAGGAGTGGTAGTTTGATGAAGCCACCATGCTCTTTCAAAATTCATGTCACCTCTTGAAAAATTCAATCTCTCAAATCATTCTCCACATCAATATACGAATATGTATCCTAGTTATGAAACTGATGTTTACTATCAAGAGCCATTCATGGAATTGTGAAGGCACATGAGACAAATACTTTCCACCCCCATGGATATCACTCCCATATGAATTTAACTATAAATAACTCTATCATACATTCACTTTTTTCATTTAGTGGACTTCATCATCATCATTTGAGACACTTGGAAGGCTTGGATATAATTTGCAAATTGTGAGAATTGCTAGAGTCTTAGGACAATTATTTTACTTTCCATCTTCACACCTATGAAAATATTTCTCATCCTATGAAAATATTTATTTTTCAAGCATGTTTAATGCCAAAGATTTCACATATTACATTTAGTATAAACTTTGTAGTTGTCTTCATTCTTGCATTAATATTTAGTAAAAAAAATTTAAATAAATATATTTCATCGTTGTTGTGATGACATGTTCGTCGCAGAAACTGGGATATGGCATTTGTCTTGCGACGAACACAATCATCGATCGTATGAATATTTCTTCGCAACTATCGATCGTTTGTCACTCTTGAGATGACTTGTTGGTCGCATAAACTGGGATATGGAATTTGTCTTGTGATGAACACGATCGTCGATTGTATGAATAGTTCATCACAAATATTGACTGTTCATCTCTCTTGTGACAACTTGTTGGTTGCAGAAACTAGGATATGGAGTTTATCTTGCGATGAACACGAATGTCGATTGTATGAATAATTCGTTGCAACTATCAAATGTTTTTCGCTCTTGTGACGACTTGTTCATCACAGAAACTAGGATATGGAATTTTTCTTGCGATGAACATGATCGTCGATAGTATGATAAGTTCATCGCAAATATTGAATCTTCGTCGCTCTTGCAACGAATCATTCATTGTAAAAAATATTATATGTCGTTTATCTTGTGACGAAGAGGATCATCCATTATTTTCTTTCTTGTGATGATTTCCTCATTGTCGTTCTTGCAACGACCTCTGTAAGTCGTCTCTCTTGCAATGACAACATTGTGTCGTCGCACTTGCAACGTTATCTCATGTTCATCACACTTGCCACAAGATATGATGCGATGTTTGAGGGACCCAATATTCGTCGCAACCTCCATGACATAACGTCTCAAGAGTGTCGAAATGGCCGTTGCAAAATGACCCAAATTTACTAGTGATGCCCCCTTAAGAATAACTTGGGATAGGATTGAAGGATTTACAATATTGACACAATAGGAGAAGGAAGGAGGAATTAGAGCCTCTCCCCCCTCGATGAAAACTTCCTGAACTCCTAACATATATTGAAGTTTGGAAAACTTCAATTCTGTAAGAGACTTTGTGAAAATGTCTGCAACTTGATATTTTATAGGGAAAAAGAGCATTTCAATAACTTGATCATGAATGAGATTTTTGATGAAGTGGATGTGTAGCTCAATGTGTTTGTTGTGTTGATGTTGAAATGGTTCTTTGGAAATCTTGATGTCACTCTGATTGTCGCACCAAAGGCTGTTCGGATGTTGTTGCTAAAATCCAAACTTTGAAAGGATCTATCGAAGCCACAAGGATTCCTAACTTGCATTTACTTCTTCTCGGTACTCTACTTCTGCTGAAGGAAGTGCAATAGCCTATTGTTTCTTACAAGGCCAAGTGATAGGTCTTGAACCAAGGATTAAAATATAACCTGCAGTAGAATTTCAATCATCAGGGTCACCGACCCAATCTAAATCAGCGAAACCAACCAATAAAGGAGCCCCCCCTGAAATGTAATGTATCCTGAAATGAACTGTACCACAAACATAGTGAAGTATCCTTTTAGTTTCTTTACAATGGATTTCATGGGGTGTTTTCATATACTAGAAAACAATACCAACAACAAAGGAAAGATCAGGATGGGTATGAGTCAAGTATAAGAGGATACCAACTAATTGACGGTACATGGTGGCATCAACTTCGGGAGAAGTACAGGTGGCAGTAAGATTAACTCTAGACTGGAAGGGAGAAGGGGCTGGTTTAAAATCGTCCATGTGAAAGCGATGAATAAGGTCACAAGCATACTTAGACTAGGAAAGAAAATTTCCTTCATTGGCTTGCAAAACTTGGAGGCCAAGGAAATAGTGCAAAAATCCTAATTTTGTCATTTCAAATTTCTTCTTAAGGATGGTTTTAACATGGTTTAAAAGTTTTGAGTCACTTCTAGTAAGGATAAGGTCATCAACATAAAGGACAATGATGATGATATGGCTTCCTACTTCCTTGGTATAGACATTATGATCATAATGGCATCTAGAGAATCTGATGTCAATAAGAAAGTTGTCCAATTTGGCATACCAAGCTCGAGGAGCTTGCGTAAGACCATAAAGAGATTTATTAAGGCGACAAACAAGGCTAGAGCCATTCTAGAAATATCCAGGAGGTTGTTCCAGGTAGATTTCTTCTTGCAAATCTCTGTGCAAGAAGGCATATTTAACATCCATCTGATGGAATTCCCATTTATGTGAGGTAGCAAGGGAAATAATAAGGAAAATAGAATTCATTTTGGCTACAGGGGAAATGGTTTCATTATAGTCAATTCCTTAAACTTGGGAAAATCCTTTGGTAGCTAACCGAGCCTTGTGTTTGTCAACACTTCCATATGATGCATACTTAGTTATGTAGACCCATTTACATCTGAAAATTTTTCTTCCTTTTGAAAGAGGTACAAGATCCCAACTATCATTTTCCATTAAAGAACGATACTCTTCATTCATTGTTGTATCCCAATTTGGATGACCTGAAGCTTCAGAAAATGTCTCTGGATCACGAGTCTATGAAACTTGAGCTAAAAGAGAAGAGGCTCACTGGAACTGTGAACGTGTCTGATGTTGATCTGAAGGATCACTGAAAAGATCACCAACTACTTCTCGTGTTGAACGGACCCATCTAGGAAGCAGAGGAGTTGGTGCTGGTTTAGTTTCAAAGGAATCATATAGAGGAAGGTGATAATGTGGAGGTGGATTTTCATCCTCACTGTCATCATCTGAAGAAGAAACCAGAATAGGAACAAAATAAGGCACAAACGTCGAATTAGGCTTGCAGGCCAAAAGATTTTCATCAAATTTAACATCTCTTCTAATAATATTTTCATTACAATGTGGTTGAAGAAGTATATAACCTTTTAAATCTTCAGATAACAAACAAATATAAACTTATCACTTTTAGGTTGTAATTATTTAATTTTCTCATCAGGAATGTGAGCCCATGCTATACTGCCAAATACACGAAAGTGACTTACATCTGGTTTAATTTTAGTCCAAGATTATTCCAATATTATACTTTTAAGAGCCTTTGTGGGAGTGCAATTTACTATGTAATTTTCACAGTTGATGGCTTCCGCCCAATACTTTATATTTAATCCCTTAGATTGGATCATACAATTAGCCATTTCTTTTAATGTGCGGTTCTTTCTCTCAACAACACCATTTTGTTGTGGTGTATATGGAACAGTGTGTTGCATTTGGATGCTCTGTGTAGTGAAATAACTTGTAAAATTATTGTTCACATATTCGCCTCCATTATCTGTTCTTAACCTTTGAATTTTATGTCTAGATTGCTTTTCTACAAGGGCCTTGTAGGCCAAAAACTTGTCAAAAAAATTGTTCTTAATTTTTAAGAAGTAAACCCAAGTATGTCTAGAAAAGTCATTAATGAAAGTTAAGAAATAATTGCACCCAGAAAAATAAGGAGTAGAAAGTGGACCAAAACAATAATTGTGAACAAGCTGCAAAGGGCTCGAGGCGTGCCAAGAGGCACGTTTGTCAAAACTGTCTCATTGATGTTTGTTGAGAACACAACCGGAAAAACACCATCTCTGCATGAAACATGAGGAAGACCAGTCCCCATTTGTTGATTACATAGTTGTTGCAATGAACGATAGTTTAGATGACCAAACCACTCATGCCAAAGTTTTCTCAAGTCATCTCTATGAGCACAAAAAATGATGAAAAAGATGATGACCCAAAGTTGTCAAACTTGTACAACCCATTAATATCATTAAGAATTCTAGTTGCAAGAACATGCTTAGGATCTTTTAGATCCTTGATTACAACTTGGTGAGGTGAAAAATCTATGGTTTTACCTCTGCCTGAATGAGTGATTTGATATATTGATAGAAGGTTGCAAGAAAGACTTGGAACACAAAATACATCATTGAAATGACCATTATCTACTTGAACTGTTCTACATCCCACAACACTAAGAGATATATCATCACCAACAAATATTTTCTTGGTGTTACATTCATTTAGAGAAGAAAATATGTCTTTATCCTTAGCCATATGATAATATGCTCCAGAATCAATAAGTTACTCATTAGAATAAGAAGTAGAGGTTGTATTGAAGGAGAAACTAGAAGCAGAAAGTGCATGTCCATGAGAAGAATAAGAAGAATAAGTAGAATCAATACTAATGTTGTGCTTCTTCATTGTTTCTTCTAAAGTTTCCATCTTCTCAAAACATTTGGACTCATCATGACCATATTTATCACAAAAGTTGCAATGTTTTTCAGTCTTCTTATTTTTATATTTTTCTCCTTTGTCACCATTAGGAGCTAAAGGTGTCTGAGTAGGTTTGGAACCCTTATGTTGTTTTTTGTTGTAGAGAGGATGTTTCTTCTTGGTATTCTTGGGTTTATCTTTTTATTGGGAGACTAAGGCTTTGTTGGAGGTACTTGCAGTGCCGATCACTTCAAGTTGTACAAGATTATCTTCCTCTCTAGTCAAAGAAACACAAAATGACTCAAGAGTGGATTTCTGACAAGCTTTCCCTAGAACCTCTCTCATGGCATAAAAGGTAGATACAAACACAAAATATGCACTACCTAGCTTAGAAATAATAATATAGATGAAACACTCTTCCTGCATATTTATCTCACATTCTTCACATAAAATTAAGAGTGTTTTAAACTTAGATAGATAGTCTCCAATGAAAGAAAAATAACTTGGACTTAAAGTTAGTACTTGATTTTCTAACTGTTGTGCTCAAATAATATTGAGTTTACCAAACACAGATTCAATATTTTCCCAACCTTCATCGGGGTCATCAATTTAATTAAGGTGGAACCTTAAATTAGGAGAGATGGACATTCCGATTAGTCCATGTTCTTTGTCACTCCTATTAGCCCATTTGAATTTCTTATCATTATCAGTGGGTTCTTTTTCCTTTCCCAAGGCAATCTGGTACAAGCCTTTACTTCTTAATAAATCCTCCATATGAGATTTCCATTGGAAGTAGTTGATGCTGGTAAGAAAAATATTACTGGAAGAATCAATATTAAATATGTAGGTAATATGGATTTAAAAACTGAAACTGATGATCTGAATGGAAAAATCTCAAAAAATTAGGCGGTTTTAAAAAACGGCACTAAAAATGGACTTCGAATGTGAAAGTTATGCCCTTTTAAAAAAAGGCATAAATGGTAACCAAATGACCACATGGTGGTGTAAGTTGCTTTATGAAGTGACCCACTTTTATAAAAAGAAGTGGGGATCACTTTTACAATGAAGTTGCTTTATGAAAGAAAAGATGCATGCAAAATAAATAACTCTAAAATAAAATATTAAAGCTACTTATAGTGATTCACTTTTATACTTGAAGTGAAATACACTTAACAATTAAGCATGAACTTTAAAAAAAAAAAGTAACAAAAAGAGAGACTTGAACTCAAGACCTCTTATTTAATGAGACAATTTTTAACCAAATGGGCTATAAAAACATATTGTATTGTTTAGCAAGAGGATTGGGGTTGTTGTTGTTGTTGTTGTGGAATACGGCCTTGGAGAGTGTACTAAAAAAAACTCTTTTTCACACAAGAACAAATTTTTTCTTCTCGATGACAACAAGGGTTAGCTCCCAGTTAGCTTACTCGGAAAATGCACCTTTTCCTATATGTTTCTGATTTTTTGAGATCGCACAGGGCATGGGGAAAAGAGAATACAAATATATAAAAGAGTAGAAACCCAAAAACAAATAATATAAAACTGAAATAAAACCAAAATAATACTCTGCAAAAATTTAAAATGGTGTATTCAGTGTTTAAACCTCCAAATCCGACTGAAATGGTTGTATCTTGGAAAAACAGAAACCTTTTCGAGTGAAAAAAAAAGTGATCATGACTGAAACGAGCTCTCTGGATGCAATGGAACAGTTCTCTCAGCCCATAAATGTATGAAAATGGAAGAAAACAGATATGAGGAAAATTGGCTTCATGATCTCGATCTACAATTGGAGTGGGTCTTCAAATAGAATATGATACCATGTTCGAAAACACATATATTCCAACACAGGATGAACACCTTTAGTAACCACTCACACAACTAGATCAAATATCAACACACCAATTTTTTGACATGGTAAAACCCCTACAGGGAAACATCCACGACCCCAACCAACACAACCACTTGGAGTCGTTTATTAATGCAAAAGAAAAATATTACAGAGAGATTTTACAAGATATTTTATCACAATCGATCATCGACAAATGACCCTCCATGCTCTTTAAATAGAGATCATGGACCAATCGAGTGCTAAGCCACAAATCAATGGTCGTTAAGATTGAGGAGAATATGAATTGTCAGATCACTCTATGTCAGGAACATATCGTGATCGTCGGATTTCCTAACTACAAATGCCTACTAATTCATACTAAAGAAACACACTTTTACCTAACGACACATTAGACCAAGTATATCTTAACTAACTCTTAAGTGTCTAAATATCCTAACATTCATAGTGCATAAGGACATGTACACATTGATGCTCAATCATATATAATTCATTGATGATTTCAAAATATATAATATGTATCGATGATTTCAAAATATATAATATGCATTGATGCTTTCAAAATATATAATATGCACAAGTGTGCATTATATAGTTGAGCACCGATGCACCTTACTGTTTGAAGTGCACCAAAAAATCCCCCCTTGGAACCTCTGACCACCTAGAATTTTTATGAAGACCCTATTGTAAAAATCTACTTAGTCACTTTTGATGAGATCCTTTGTATCCAAAAGAATCATCTTAATCAAGCAAGGAATTGAATCAAGCAACATGGTGATTTGAAAATATTTGGTTGTGACTTGGAAGTAGGAGATTGGGTGTTTGTTCATCTCCAACCATAATACAAAACTCACTTAAAATCTATAATAATTTATAAGTCCCTATTTTTAACTAGAATTATTATTGCTTATTTTGGGGGCATGTTGGCGCCTGAGCATGTTTTGCAATGAATGTGTTTTTATGTATCTTATTCTTTAAATATTTGTAATGTTGTGATTTGATTACGTACTACCATGTGATGTGCTAATTGTATATGACATATGAATATGTTGAGATCCACTTGGATGTCGTTGGGTATCATGGCCTAGTATGTTGATTTATAATCTTGATATGATGATGATTGAATAAATAAATTCTATGAAATGTTTTGGCTCATGAGATTAGTTTATTATTATATGACATGTGTGGCTAGCTTGTTATGTACTATAATATTATTGTTTATTTGTATGGTTTGAGCAAACTGAATGCCTCCACCTAGATGTCATGATATGCATATATGAATATGTTTTACTTTGGTTAATTGAATAATGCTATGTAATGTTGTGTTCCTATACACATGTAGGAATATAGGTTATCCTTGTCAACTAATCCTATACATAGGAAGAGACCATATGAAGGAGGTGTGACATGTGTGCCACAAAGAGATGTGGAGGATTTTCCCACCCACTAGAATTTCTCTCTATGTAGACCAAGTTGGAGTAGATATGTCCTCACCTAGAGGGTTGGACTATGTCATTGTTGACCTTAAAAATTGTACTTAACATGGGGATGATTGTGAAGTATCACAACAAAGCTACCTTTTAAAATTTTTACTTACCTCCAAAACCATCATAAACACTAGTATCACCTTGGCTTAAGATAATTTATTCTAGACCCTTGCTGTGCACTATGGTCAAGACATTAGATTAGGTTACTAGTTGATAGTTCATTTATGTCTTGTTCATTTATTGATGGGAACTTTTCACTCTATTGTTTATTCTATTATGTTTCTAATGTATATATATTGATTATGGAGGTACCACATGCTTTTGATTCGTTCCATGGTTGCTACATATGATTGGAAATGATGACATGTCATACATATGTTCATTCTCATTATGTGTTTAGGCATTTGTTTCATATTATCTATGACCTTGCTACATTTGATTACAAGTTTCCTAAAAAAACATACTCAATGATGAATGTAGTGGTAGGTGTGGTTGACATGATGATATGACTCACCTTTGTTATTGTCTTGAGTTACTCTAGGGTACCTGCAACAGAAAAAAAACATTGTGAATGCAAACCTGGTTATTTCATAAACCAAATATGAATGTTTGGAGGTGAAATCATGATCGTTTTCAAGCATGTCTTATACTTGTCTTTGTAATTACACCCATACCTAAGTTGAAAAATAAAAAGGTAAAAGGCATAAGGTTGAAATTAGGTCTCAATCATTCCAAAAAATTGATATATATCATGCACAAGGTTGACATATGCAAAGTAACCCATACAAAGTATATTGTGGATTGGAAAAAAAATCTATAAACTTTTTTACCCACCACCCCAACTAATTATGTTGTGATTGGACATAGTGGATGCTTGGTGTTTGTGGTGAAACATGGTCATCTCACACATGAAGTTTAATACAAATTTATTATGTGAGGTGCATGCATAGGTTGGATTGTATTCTAAACCCTATAATTTTATGCAATGCAAAAGATTGTTTGTAGGTTTTACATTTCATTTCCCCTACTCCATCGTCGGAATTTTCACTTGGAATTTAATCCATCCCTCTATTTAAATTTACATATGTAAGTTGTTTCATTGAGGCCGTGAGTTATGTGTGCCTTGTCCCTTGGTGTTCTAATATATTAGTACCCAGTTCATCCCTCTGCTTGAAAGTCCGAGAGATTTGATTGTGTCATAAATACTATAACACCCTTGGACACCTCATCAACAACTAAACAACCTAATACACCCAGAAATATGTGAAGCGGGTTTAATCTAACTAAACTTGAAATCTTTATTCTCTTTCAAAATATGTAAAATTATTGGTTCCAAATCCCACCATTACCAATCGCTTTATCAAACTCATATACCAAGCTATAACCCAACACACATCTCCAAATTAGGACATGTACAGAAGCCAAAATATGAGTTTGTGAAACCAAATACAAAGGATGAGTGTACAACTTCTCAATGTGACTTTATAAAAATACTAATAACAATGATAAGAAGATATTGTTACCAAATTCACATAGTAATTAAAGGTTTGAATAGGGTTCCTTTAGTTGAGGAATAAATCCCATTGTCATCATACTAAAAAGTTCTATAAATTGATTGTGGTCATTTATTGTTGTGTGGAATGTTATCGGATAGATGAAATTTGATTGCTATTAAAAATTCAAGAAATTCATATTGAAAATTTATTGCTGTGAGATTTATTAATATTGTTAAATATGCTTTCACAGAAATGAATTTCAAAGATACATCCTAATAAGAAGTATATAATTTGAAAAATTGTCATACTTCATAAGATATAAGACCCCATACTTACTCCATTTTATATACTTACTCCATTTTATATAGAGGAATCTTAGGAATATGACCAATGTTTCCAGAGATGTATCAATGTGGAGATGGAAGCATATATAAATATATTACAACAAATTACCTCTAAAATCTATAGAATCACTCTATAGTATATATTGTATTCATAGTTGGAGATGAAGTTAGTATATAATCACATTTTCTTCCAGATGGTCATTTAAATAAATTTGAAACATCCCATCTGTTATAATTATATATAGTATATTGAACATGGACTTGAAATAATACAAAGGAATCAAAATGAAATAGATAAGAGAGATGCAAAACCTTTGGGAGTACAATTTTGAAACAATATATGCTTGCTTTGCCACTGTATTCTCCCATGGTCTAGCATTTCCATTGATCAGAAAAACAAAAAGGTATTGGTGCCACCCAGACTTGAAATAGAGACCTTCGGTGTTGGACTAACATGATAACCATTGAATCCTATGCTTCAACTACATACGAATATGATTCTTGGATCCATCTATGACTTGATGACTTGATTCGGAGCTGGAGAGAGTCAGCTGAGAGATAACATTAAGGGCATAAAAGGAAATTTGTCTGGACTTGAACATTAATTTCAAAGCCCATGAATTTAGGACCTTCGATTCATTATGTTCCCTATTATCTACTTAGTATGGGAGGGAATTATAGATTATAAATTATAAACATTTAAATTCCCATACAAATCAATTCACCCATACATATCTTCAATTCCAAAAAGAAATCCAAATTTGGGTATAGATCACTCTTATAAGCAATTTTCCCATACTCAGTTGTACCTATTTTAAAAAATGGGATTTTATTTGCCCAAACAATTTTATTTTCCCATGTGTGGTAACAATGAAAGAAGAATATCACTTGTGGGAATCTAGTAAACCCTGATGTCCATTCTATTTCCACCAGCACACCCACATCCATTTATACAACATGCAATTACTAGAACATAAGATATAGATCTAAAAGGAGTTTACAACTCATAGGTATTTTCCCATTAGGACATCAATTGAGTTGAATAAAAGCACTAGATGAGGAAATGGATTTTACTAAGGAGAAATTACTTATTTTATATTGAATACCATTGAGAATATATAGCTAGATACCAAATGGATTTCCCCTTAGGAGAAAGTAAATTCCTGAATTTTGAATTCTTAGCATTATGCATTAATTTTTTTAGCATACTTTCAGGTCCTGTCTCATACTAGTCCCGCGAGACAGCTCAGATGGTAAGACAAGTGTACCTTTCTCCAAGTGTTGGGAGGAGGTCTTGTGATCAAATCTTACTGAGTCTCCGGGATGGATATTGTAATGCTGCTATGTAAAAACATTGTATACTGTTGTATATAATCGAGAAACTTTCCCGTGGAAAAAAAAAGGTCCTGTCTCATACTTGTTAGAAGTAGTATAACATAAAATAAATGAATTTCACATACCAATACCAGGCTATTAACACCATAATTATGAATGAAATCAAATATGTGCACAAAAAAAATTAAGAAATAAATTACCAATGAGATTATACTTTATTGGTAGGTAGTCTCCTCTATTTTAGCAATGATCCATCCATCAGCTCCAATTCCATTTCCATTGCCAATTTTCATAGTTCCAATTGGTTTCCTCCCATCCATACTCAAGGAAAAATTCTTACCTTGAGACCCCCGAGCTACATGGGATCATAACCAGTGTTATATGCATAATACAAACAACTTGGATTTTACCATCCACCAGAAAAAATCTAAATTTAGTTAAGTTGGATTCCTTTCAGATCCCTTTTACCATTTCATTAAGTTTTCCTTTCTAGAATAATTTATATAGCATATCTGTACTCTCCAGGTTCTCCCCCCAACCAAGGATTTTCTCATCTATTTATATATCTAGTGAGTCTAACCACCTCACCCCCTTCATTCCAAAATAACATTTTTATTATTTATTTTGTTTCTTTAATTCCTTATTATTCATCACCCCTCCCTTTGAGGTGTCAATTCCTCATTTTTATCTAATTATCTATTTTTCCTTTAATAATTAATTCACCTTTTTTAATAAAATATTAATATGTTTAGGATTCCCCTAAAAGTGGATAATTAATTTTATGAATTAATTCCACAATAGTGTATTTTTAAATTTTACCTTAGTTTAATTCAACATCTCAAAGAATTAGTTATTGGGGAGTAAGGTAATTCCACCTTATTGCGTGTTCCCCAATCATAAGACCATATATTATGCAATTAGAGACTCCATGCCTCAGTTGAGACTCCACGCCTCTATTAAATATTCATTGGTTATGGCCCATACCCATCTGTTGGCAAGTTGGCAAGGCTTCACCCTATACCCTGCACAAATATGTACCCATGCATATCAAATACATCAAAGAATAATATAAAAAAATCAATTTCAAGTGACATGCTACTCTTAATAGGTTTGTAGTTTTGCACATGGAATTCTATAGTCCCTCAATGTTTAGTCAAAAACATGGTTACCAAATTTTCAATTAACCCCTAGATTAACCTACTATCCTTCTCTAAAAATAGTTAACAAAGGAGGGACATTACATATACTGACTTTCCTCTATTAAATTTTGAGTGTTTAATTTCCAAGCATGAGGTATGAGCTTAGACATAACCTAATATCACACATTGTTTGGGAGATAGTTTGAAAGTAGTGTTGGTGGATGTTAAGCTTGGAAATAATGGAAACAAGGTAGCTTGAAAAACTTAGTCATGATGGAAGGAATGGTATTTTGGCATTTCTAGTTGTTGATGGACAATCTACCATCAAATATTTAGATAAAATCCAAGAGCGGACCCAGATCCCAACTAATAATAGCTAAACCCGACCTCTTATCTTCTTTTCACTATATTTTCATATATGAATTTAGCTACAGTGATGTAGGAGCATCGCTCCAAGCCAACTACGCACCAGCTAACCAGCACATCAAGTGCGCATTCAATGGAGAGGAGAGGTGCAGCCCTCTCACTTTCAAATTTCAAATTTGAAAATTGTATTAAATGTTGTAAGGTTGGTAGAGCCAAAAGCCATGCATGTGCGYAGGCTTTAGATAAAGGTTGCCTTAAATGGTTGTAAGGATGAGATCTAGATTTGATTCAAACTAGACAACCATTCAATGTAATTGAATGTAAATTAATGAGAGTTGGTGAGATGGAGGGCAGAGCTCGAGGAGCCCCTCTTTGTAAAAAGATCTTCTTTGAATCTAGATTTAGTTCAGGGGGAGAAGAGAAGAAGCTGTGACTCTATTATAGTCAGAGCTTAAGCACATTTGTAAAGAGGCATTTTTATTAATACAAACAGAGAGCAGTTTTTCCTGCATGTTATTCTATGTATGTTGATGAATGTCTTTATGTGTTTATGATATGTTGTAAATGTACGTTAGATGTGCATTTGCAGGGATACATAGATTTTTCTATCTATGGGTTTACTGATTTTACGTCTAGTTCTTTGTGGCTTCATGAAATAGGTTGCATGACAAAACACTGTTGGTTCTGTAAGCCAATGCATAGAGTGCACTTCAAAATTCTGTGGAATTCTAGACAAAGACGTGCCAAGAGGGTGCACCAGAGGAAGTCATTAACTCAAGGAGGAAACTTCAAGGTTGTTGAACACCTTGAAGGAGAACCTGTGAAGAGAAGAGCACATAGAGGAGAAGCAGAATTGTTGAAGAATTATGTAAAGGCTCTTCCAGGAGGGCATTGAGAAAATGCACAGGATGCATGAGGAGAACTCTATTTCGAGTTCGGTGAGAAGACAAAGTCACTGAAGATTCCGTAGAATCTCTGCCAGGAGGGCATCGAGCGATTGCAAGGAGTGCACCAGGACAACATTCGGGTGAAGTGGTGATAGAAAGCCATCTAAAGGCTCATCAGGCACAAGGAGTGTGCAAAGGTGAGAACTTGTCTCAAATTTATTAAGATCAAGAAGGATCGCACCATTGTGTGCAAGAATCCTGCAAGGAGTGCAAAGGTCAAGAATCTTGCAAGGTTTCAGAGTGAAGCAAGCTCGGGAGTGACAACGTTCTTAGAATGCGAGTGAGTTCATCAAAGTTAGATCGAGCTCAAAGAGGAAGCAAAGGCCGAGACCTTTGAAATTTTTGAAATCTTCCAAGGGAAAGGAAGAAGGGCATGCTTAAGGTAGAGCATAGCTGCCATTGGATCAGTTGGAGAGGTGAGATCTAGGTCATTGAGATATACGTCTAGACGCACTCAGGAAAGCGCACAAGGAGAAGAATAGATCTGGGCCATAAGATCTAGCACCAAGGACTGATAGTCGTTGGATCTGAAAGAAGGTGCGAGGGTTTTAATCCCTGGGAAGCCGCACAGAAGGGTAGAATGGACAGTGAGAGGCCTTCGTGAAGGAAGTGCCAAATTTGCGAGAGTCGTTGGATCTTACAGAGTTACAAGGTGGTTAGAGGTCGAAGAAGCCCATCACCCAGGATTCGAGGATCAACGACATTCATTGATCTCATACAAGAAATCGTGAATTCGGGATTCGTGAGTTTGGAGGGAAAACCCAAATTCTTGGTTTCGCGAAGTCCTGAGTTGCAAGGAGCAGGGAAGGAGATCCATACCATTGGATCCAAGCCACAGGAGAACAATTGGATTAGAACCTCTGTGTGGTATCACATATTGGGGGTTCGGGGGTCGAAAGAATTTCTTTTTGACTGCCAAATCATGAAGTGCCCAGCACCGAGGGATCATGCGAATACGTGGCACATCCGTTAGGTGGGGTCGCGGGGTTGACAGGTGGCGTAACAACAAGCGCCTAGAGAAAAGTGGAAGCGGGTGACCAGTGGAGGAAACACGTCACCTGGGAAGGAGTCAACCCATTGTTGACTTATCACGTCTCAGGGATTCGCAAAGGAGGAGAACGATGGTTCAACACTCCAACTCGTGAATTCACGAGTTGTGAGTAGTGTTGAAGGATTCAACTCATCACTGACTTATCGTGCTTCAAGATCTCGCAAAGAAGGAGCATGAGGGTTTGACACTCCAACTCGTGAATTCGCGAGTTGCGAGTAGTTCTAGCACTTAGCCCTAGACGATGGTTATGTGCGGAAGGAGCTAACAAGGAGGAGTCATACCCGTATCACATCTTGGGTATCGGTGGAAGGAGAAAGAGGAGTCAAGGGTCTTCAACTCATGAACGCACGAGTTGTGAAAGGTTCTTGCGCTAAGGCTGGGTTGTGGTCCTCTGGAGGTGAAGACTCACACTTGGTGCACGTTGTGCAGGTGGAGTTTTCATAAAGGACCTGTGGATCAGATTCATTGAAGGTTCTGTAAGGGAACCAAAGGATCCGCTTTGGCTCAAGGATAATTTAGAACGATCCTATGTGGATCTCGGCCTGAGGGTCATGGGTCTGCGTCAAAGTGGTATAAGAGCAAGATTTTTCCCGTATATTTCAGGAAAAAGAGGAAGGGAGGTCAAGAAGAGCCTGTAGGAGACAGGTAAAAGGTGAAGGTTGTTGCGGGATGAAACAATCAAATAGATAGTTGGGAGGACTGTAGAAAAATCTGGAAGTACTCTCGGTTGTAGAGGAACAACAAAAAGTTTTCCAGGAGGGAAGAAAGGAACAGGAAGAAAATGGCTACTGAAGGCCATGAGTGTGGTGGAAGAGGAGACCACCAGTAGATGAGTAAAGCAAAGATTGATAAAGAACTCACTGAGATAAGGGAGAAAATGTAAGATCTTGCACTGTGGGTGCAGCAAAATGCAAAGTCGCATTGGGTGTATGAATGGCCTATAAAGAAGAGGGTGAAGTAGCCAGTCAAGGAATTGTTGGCTAGCAGATAGTGAAGGATGTTGAAAATGTGGCTGAGGTATGCTGAAAACCTCAGTGACACAAAGCTGGTTTGCATCTGTGAGCCAGAAGTTGGAGAAACCCTCAGTGATGAGGAAGGGAGATCAGTTACATATCTCATGAATTGCAGGAGGGCAGAGATGAATTTTCCAATTTCTAGGCGAGCAATGAGATGAGACCGTTGGAGGATTTCATAGACTGTCAGGAGGACAACATTGGAAATTCATATTTCCAGGTGGGCAATGGTACGATATTAACAGAGGATCTCATAAACTGCCAGGTGGGCAGAAGTGGACTTTCAAGTTGCTAGGTGGGCAATGGGAAGAGATTAGTAGAAGGTATTGCGTACTATCAAGGGAGAAGTGGTGAAAGTTCAGATTTCCAAGTGGGGAATGAGATGGGATCACTGGATCTCATAGATTGCCAAGTGGGCAACAGAAGATTCCCAAATTTCCAGGTGGGCAGGGGAAAAGAGATGAGACTATCTGAGAGTCTCATGAACTCAGCAGCCCAGTTGAGGCCAGAGCATGCGTTACAAATGCAACAACAGAAGAAAGAAAACCAAAATAAACTGTCATGGAGGAAGAAATGGAGTAGACACCGACGTTTGTCGAAGAACTAGAAGATGAGCATTCCACAAAATGGCTCAAAATGTTCAGCCGGGAAGCTGAACAGGAGATGACTGCAACACTGGAGCCTGCAGTAGAAGAGGAAGCATACAACATGGATTTTGTTGATCTGTGTGAAGAATTGGAATCCCTGGAGAGAAGGGTGATGGTGCAAAATTTGCACATTCAATAGGCTAAGTTGGAAGAAGACCTGGCAGAAGAAAAGCTGTCAGAGAAGGAAGCTGAGCAGCAACTCAGTGATAGGATTGCAGAATTGGAGTCTGCAGCAGAGTGGCAACTCAATGCCACAAGATAAGGTAAAGACAGCATGGGAGATCAAGTTGATCTGCCCACTGATAAGGACGAAGAAGTGCAGTCGAGGAGACTGCATAAAGAGAGCCAACCACTAGATCATCTGGACGAGGTAATTGAAGCAATCGGGAAGTTGATGATCAGATCAGTAGAAGCAGTCAACAAAGGGAAGAGGAGCAGAGGAGAACCTGCCATAGCAGCAGAAGCAACAACAACAATGAAGTGATGGAGTGGATGACTAGCTCCAAAGAACTGTTTGGGATCTAGGTGGATTTCGACAACCATGCTGGGAAGCTCATGAGCAGGATCTCATGAATTTCTCACAGCAGAGGAGTATGATGCAGGAGAATCGCTCCAAGCCAGCTATGTGTCAGCTAGCCAACACATCAAGTGCGCATTCAATGGAGAGGAGAGGCGCAACCCTCTCACTTTCAAATTTCAAATTTGAAAATTGTATTAAATGTTGTAAGGCTGGTAGAGCCAAAATCCATGCATGTGCGTAGGCTTTAGTTAAAGGTTGCCTTAAATGGTTGTAAGGCTAAGATATAGATCTGATTCAGACTAGACAACCATTCAATGTAATTGAGTGTAAATTAATGAGAGTTGGTGAGATGGAGGGAAGAGCTCGAGGAGCCCCTCTTTGTAAAAAGATCTTCTTTGAATCTAGATTTAGTTCAGGGGGAGAAGAGATGAAGTTGTGACTCTATTATAGGCAGTGCTTAAGCACATTTGTAAAGAGGCATTTTTATTAATACAAACAGAGAGCAGTTTTTCCTGCATGTTATTCTGTGTATGTTGATGAATGTCTTTATGTGTTTATGATATTCTATAGATGTACATTAGATGTACATTTGCAGGGATAGATAGATTTTTCTATCTGTGGGTTTACTGATTTTATGTCTAGTTCTTTGTGGCTTCATGAAAGAGGTTGCATGATAGAACACTGTGGGTTCTGTAAGCCAGAGCATAGAGTGCACTTCTGAATTCTGCGAAATTCTAGACAAAGATGTGCCAAGAGGGCGCACTAGAGGAAGTCATTGACTCAAGGAGGAAACTTCAAGGTTGTTGAACACCTTGAAGGAGAAACTGTGCAGAGGAGAGCATAGAGAAGAGAAGCAGAATTGTTGAAGAATTCTGTAAAGGCTCTGTCAGGAGGGCATTGAGAAAATGCACAGGATGCATGAGGAGAATTCTATTTCGAGTTTGGTGAGAAGACAGAGTCATTGAAGATGTTGTAGAATCTCTGCCAAGAGGGAATCGAGCGAGTGCAAAGAGTGCACCAGGCCAAAATTCGGGTGAAGTGGTGATAGACAATCGTCTGAAGGCTCGTCAGGCACAAGGAGTGTGCAGAGGTGAGAACTTGTCTCAAAGTTCTTAAGATTAGGAAGGATTGCACCGTTGTGTGCAAGAATCTTGCAAGGAGTGCAGAGGTCAAGAATCTTGCGAGGTTTCAGAGAGAAGCAAGCTTAGGAGTGACAATGTTCCTAGAACGTGGGTGAGTTCATCAAAGTTAGATCGAGCTCAAAGAGGAAGAAAAGGCCGAGGCCTTTGAAATTTTTGAAATCTTCCAAGGGAAAGGAGGAAGGGCATGCTCAAGGTAGAGCAAAAATTTCATTATATTAGCTTGAGAGGCGAGATCTGGGTCATTGAAATCTACATCCAGACGCACTCAGGAAAGCGCACAAGGAGGAGAGTAGATCTGGGCCGTCAGATCTAGCACCAAGGACTGACAGTCGTCGGATCCGGGAGAAGGTGCGAGGGTTTTAATCCCTAGGAAGTCACACAGAAGGGTAGAATGGATGGTGAGAGGCCTTTGTGAAGGAAGTGTCGAAGTTGCGAGAGTCGTTGGATCTTGTAGAGTTACAAGTTGGTTAGAGGTCGAAGAAGCCCATCACCCAAGATTCGAGGATCAACGACAGTCGTTGATCTCATACAAGAAATCGTGAATTCATGATTTGTGAGTTTGGAGGGCAGACCCAAATTCTTGGTTTCACAAAGTCTTGAGTTGCGAGGAGTAGGGAAGGAGATCCGGACCATTGGATCCAAGCCACGGGAGAACCATTGGATTAGAACCTCTGCGTGGTATTGCGTATCAGGTATTCGGGGGTCGAAAGAATTTTTTTTTTACTGTGAAGTCGCGAAGTGTCGAGCGCCAAGGGCTTGTGCGAATACATGGCACATACATTAGGTGGGGCCGTGGGGTTGACAGGTGGCATAAAAACAAGCACCCAGAGAAAAGTGGAAGCGGGTGACCGGTGGAGGACACACGTCACCTAGGAAGGAGTCAACCCATTGTTGACTTATTGCGTCTCAGGGATTCACAAAGGAGGATCATGAGGGTTCAACACTCCAACTCGCGAAGTCGCGAGTTGCGAGTAGTGCTGAAGGATTCAACCCATTGCTGACTTATCATGCTTCAGGATCTCGCAAAGGAGGATCACAAGGGTTCGACACTCCAATTCGCGA
Organism: Picea glauca; assembly: GCA_000966675.3. NCBI lineage: Eukaryota > Viridiplantae > Streptophyta > Pinopsida > Pinales > Pinaceae > Picea > Picea glauca. The sequence goes on from JZKD02S2012593.1 coordinate 341,930, forward strand.
AGTCGCGAGTTGTGAGTAGTGCTATCACTTAGCCCTAACTAGTGGTTATGTGCAAAAGGTGCTAAATAGGAGGAGCCATACCCATCGCATCTTGGGTATCAGTGGAAGGAGAAAGAGGAGTCAAGGGTCTTTGACTCATGAACTCGCGAGTTGCGAATGGTGCTTGTGCTAAGGCCGGGTTGTGGTCATGTGGAGGTGAAGACTCACACCTGGACCATGTTGTGCAGGTGGAGTTTTCATAAGGACCCGTGGATCGGATTCGTTGAAGGTTCCGACAGGGAACCAAAGGAGTCGCTTCAGGTCAAGGAGAATTTATAATGATCCTGTGTGGATCTCAGCCCGAGGGTTGGGGGTCTACGTCAAAGTGGTATCAGAGCCAAGCCAGCTAGCCAACACATCAAGCGCGCATTTAATGGAGAGGAGAGGCACAACCCTCTCACATTCAAATTTCAAATTTGAAAATTGTATTAAATGTTGTAAGGCTGGTAGAGCCAAAAGCCATGCATGTGCGCAGGCTTTAGATAAAGGTTGCCTTAAATGGTTGTAAGGCTGAGATTTAGATATGATTCAGACTAGACAGCCATTCAATGTAATTGAATGTAAATTAATGAGAGTTGGTGAGATGGAGGGAAGAGATTGAGGAGCCCCTCTTTGTAAAAAGATCTTTGAATCTAGATTTAGTTCAGGGGGAGAAGAGAAGAAGCCATGACTCTATTACAATCAGATCTTAAGCACATTTGTAAAGAGGCATTTTTATTAATACAAACAGAGAGCAGTTTTTCCTGCATGTTATTCTGTGTATGTTGATGAATGCCTTTATGTGTTTATGATATGCTGTAGATGTGTGTTAGATGTGAATTTGCAAGGATAGATAGATTTTTCTATCTGTGGGTTTACTGATTTTATGTCTGGTTCTTTGTGGCTTCATGAAAGAGGTTGCATGACAGAACACTGTGGGTTCTGTAAGCCAGTGCATAGAGTGCACTTCTGAATTCTACAGAATTCTAGACAAACATGTGCCAAGAGGGCGCACCAGAGGAAGTCATTGACTCATAGAGGAAACTTCAAGGTTGTTGAACACCTTAAAGGAGAAATTTTGAAGAGGAGAGCACAAAGAAGAGAAGCAGAATTGTTGAAGAATTATGTAAAGGCTCTGTCAGGAGGGCATTGAGAAAATGCACAGGATGCATGAGGAGAACTCTATTTCGAGTTCAGTGAGAAGACAAAGTCACTGAAGATTCTATAGAAGCTCTTCCAAGAGGGCATCGAGCGAGTGCAAGGAGTGCACCAGGCCAACATTCGGGTGAAGTGGTGATAGTGATCCAAGGGATCAAATTTTGCTCAAAAATTCAAAGTGCTCGGAATCGCTTCAAATCGAACGGGAGTGTAGGCCTCATCATCATGAACCCAACGCAACTCATTTAGGTTCAAACGAACGTTAGGAGAGAGAGAGAGAGAGAGA
>JZKD02S2012593.1:348379-376384 GCA_000966675.3 Picea glauca
GCTATACCCTCATCTTCAAATAGACTGAAAATAGTCTTTTGGAGGTCCAAAATCTTTCCAATGGGGAGGTGTGATCCAGGGGATCAAATTTTGCTCAAAAATTCAAAGTGCTCGGAATCACTTCAAATTGAACAGGAGCATAGGCCTCATCATCACAAACCCAACACAACTTGTTTGGGTTCAAACAGACGTCGGGAGAGAGAGATATCGTGTTCTTTTCAAAATGACAAACAGACAAAAAAAAGGGATGTTGACTGTACAGTCCGTACAGATGCTGACGTGGTAGTCCGTATGACACGTGGTAGGACCATACAACATGTGGCAGATCTAAGTGGCAGATAGTTGGCATTTAGGTGGATGAATAGTCTGCTGACACGTGGCATTTTCTATTCAATGGTTTGGTGCCACGTGGTCCAGTCGTGGGTTGCCACGTGGCACCTTGTTATTGGTTGATGGTTTAAAATTTATGGAGTCTGTGGTGATCGAAACCCGAACCTCCCCACCAGTTCAAACCTTTGCAAAGCCCGCGCTTCCAACATACCACACTATATTGCTTGTTATATGAATGGTTTCATATAAATTTAAATTCAAGTTATTTAATAGTTGGCGCGGGGGTTCGTGCTGGGGCTTAGCCCCAGCCCTCGGTCGCATATAACATTACCATATGACCCATGGTCACATCGTATGCACACGCAGTTTGTATTCTGGTTCAAATGGTTATACAACCAACGACCCGCCATTTTTCCATTATCCATTTGCTTTTGGAAACGGAGCCCATTTTTGGACTTGTTCGCGGTCACATGGGTCACATGACCACAACCTTGGTATTTAGGGGCTAGGTGTGCCCATAACCGTCCTACAGTTTGCACCGGTTGTGCGGTTGTGCCCGGTGCTAGGTTTTTCCACATAAATGCGTGTGGGGGCTAGGTTGATGCAACAAGGGTGCATTTTGGTGATCCAAAGACAACAAGTTTGAAGGGGAATTTCTAGGAAGCCTATCTTCTTCAATTTTTGGCCAAACGAGGTGCCAAAAAAGCCTAGCTAGGGGTTTTTGGACGTTCTGAAGCCATTGGAGCCATCTATTTTGAATTTTGAGCATTGTAAAGCACATTTTGATCACTTTGAGCAAATAATACAAAAGATCCATTGGAAGCTAGACCAGGAGATGTAGCCCAAGAGAGGGGTGAACTCCTTTATCATTTGTTGTGTTATGTGTTTTCTATTCACTGTTATTTCTGCTATTTATATGCATCTTGAATGAGTAATTTCCATAAAAGTTGTGTTGCAAATTTATCCATTTGCATTTTAACACATAAAATAAAACTTGCAAATATTTTCAAGAATACAAGTCTTCTTCATTTTTAGATAAGATAGATAGTCGTCTGAAGGCTCATCAGGCACAAGGAGTGTGTAGAGGTGAGAACTTGTCTCAAAGTTCTTAAGATCAGGAAGGATCACACTGTTGTGTGCAAGAATCCTGCAAGGAGTGTAGAGGTCAAGAAGATTGTGAGGTTTCAGAGTGAAGCAAGCTTATGAGTGACAACGTTCCTAGAATGCAGGCAATTTCATTAAATTTAGATCGAGCTCAAAGAGGAAGCAAAGGCCGAGGCCTTTGAAATTTTGGAAATCTTCCAAGGGAAAGGAAGAAGGGAATGCTGAAGGTAGAGCACAACTGTCGTTAGATCAGCTGGAGAGGCGATATCTGGGTCGTTGAAATCTACGTCTAGACGCACTCAGGAAAGTGCACAAGGAGGAGAATAGATATGGGCCGTCAGATCTAGCACCAAGGACCAATAGCCATCAAATTCGGGAGAAGGTACGAGAGTTTTAATCATTGGGAAGCCACAGAGAAGGGTAGAATGGACGGTGAGAGGCCTTCGTGAAGGAAGTGACGAAGTTGCGAGAGTCGTTGGATATTGTAGAGTTACAAGGTGGTTAGAGGCCAAAGAATCCCATCACCCAGGATTCGAGAATCAACGACAGCCATTGATCTCATAAAAGAAATCATGAATTTGAGATTCGTGAGTTTGGAGGGAAGACCCAATTTCTTGGTTTCGTGAAGTCCCGAGTTGCGAGGAGCATGGAGGGAGATCCAAACCATTGGATCCAAGACATGGGAGAACCGTTGGATCATAACCTCCGCGTGGTATCGTGTATCGGGGGTTCATGGGTTGAAAGAATTCCTTTTCGACTACGAAGACACGAAGTGTCGAGCGTCGAGGGCTCGTGTGAATACATGGAACATTCGTTAGGTGGGGGTGCGGGGTTGACATGTGGTGTAACAACAAGCGCCCAGATAAAATTGGAAGCGGGTGATCGGTGGAGGACACATGTCACCTGGGAAGGAGTCAACCCATTGTTGACTTATCACGTCTATGGGATTCACAAAGGAGGAGCACAAGGGTTCAACACTCCAACTCACGAAGTTGCGAGTTGTGAGTAGTGCTGAAGGAGTCAACCCATCGCTGACTCATCGTGCTTCGGGATCTCTCAAAGGAGGAGCATGAGGGTTCGACACTCCAACTCGCAAAGTCGCGAGTTGTGAGTAGTTCTAGCATTTACCCCTAGTCGGTGGTTATGTGTGGAAGGTTCTAACAAGGAGGAGCCATACCCATATCGCATATCAGGTATCGGTGGAAGGAGAAAGAGGAGTTGATGGTCTTCAACTCATGAACTCACGAGTTGCAGAAGGTGCTTGTGCTAAGGTCAGGTTGTGGTCATGTGGAGGTGAAGACTCACACATGGTGCACGTTGTGCAGGTGGAGTTTTCATAAAGGATCTATGGATTGGATTCGTTGAAGGTTCCGACAGGGAACCAAAGGAGCTGCTTCGACTCAAGGAGAATTTAGAACGATCCTGTGTGGATCTCAGCCTGAGGGTCGGGGGTCTGCGTCATACAGTTTCCTTCGTACATGATTCGATCAGTTCTACCTCAACCCATTTTTTTAAATACTCAAATGCAATGATGATATGTTTTTCTCTTGTTTTTTTATCTCTCTTTGGAAATGGGTCGAAAAAGTTGATTTCCAAAATTTCAAACAATATATTAGGGTTTATCGAGTTTAAAGGAATCTTTTTTTTTCACAGGGATTGACCCATCCGCTGACAAATGTCACATTGTTTTATTTTTTTTCAACAATCCTTATGTAAAGTCAGCCACCAAAGGCCTACCCAAAGAATCTTTTGTCTTGTTGTGTCAACTTGATAATGGCTTCCTACGGGGCCAGTGTGAGATTCATCCATTATTCCTTCTCTTTTATTTTCCAGAGGACATCTCCTTAATATATCACTAGGTCCTAGTTTATAAATGTATCCATTCATGAGAGTAAATGGTAGTGATTTTAACACTAGAAGCTTCTTCTTACTTTCAAGGAGATATTATGGATCTCTCCCCTCCTCCAAAAATTGTACTATTTCTTCCAAATCCTTAGGGGTGGCCTTGACCCATAATATATGAGCACCAGGTAGGTTGTCGTCTATCTCGAACAGTCAGAATGAGAGTTGGTGTGCGATTTATATTTTTTTATAGACAATACATATTGATTTGATAGAGAAGAATGATCAGAGTCCTTTTATTGGTATTTCTTCTATTGACCAACACTCTTTTGCATTCAACTTGTAGTTTTTTCTTTTCCAATTATACAATTTCATGTCTGAGTTTTTCCCAATGGACAATGGGGAACTGAACAAGATTTCACCTTTTTCATTTGGTTAGAGATTGTGTTTTTTGTTATTCGTGACCTGGTATAATCACCGAGCCTCCTGATATTCATCCCATGTTTCAACCCATGGTTTTCCTTCTTTTGGGTCGAGAGGTATTATGATATTCCTAACACTTCCTTTAATCTTGATCCTATCTCTTTCAATAGAGATAGTAGATTTCATATTTATATCTTATTAGCACTCTATAAATTTGTTTGGATCATAAAAAAAATGACCGAGGTAACCTACAAACCAACTTTAGAGCTGGGTACGAGCCTACTCAGCTCAGAGAGGGCTCTCTCCTGTCACTTGGTATTCAACAAATGAATTTTATTTAACAATCAATGGCTAGGTTTTGTTGCTTTGAAAGGAGTTTTTATAATTTTTCTGGCAAGGAAGGGTAGGGACACTTAGGGCTATGGAGTCAAACTTCTGAAATGAATGGAAGCATTGAGTGGTCGGTAGAACTCTCCAGAGGATAAAGGATAACTAAGGCGATAAATATAAGTTATAAATTGTAAATTTGCAGAGTGTAAGAAGAAAGGAAAAACATATAACTGTATCAGAGCATTAAATAAATGAATTCTGACATTAGTTAGGAAGAACTTATCATAGTTTAAATTACTTGAGCCAAGAACATAAAAATATGAATTCTGGGCATTTAACTTTCCAATTTAAACAGAAGACAATGTAAATGAAATCAGAAATACAAGAAATGCATACAAAGAGAGGACACAAAACTCATATCACCGCCATTAGAATCTTTTCATGGAAACTTCAAGACTTTTGCATGTGTATTCTATTTGGTTTCAGAAAATTACATTCAAGTTCCGAATAGCTAAAATCGTGCCCTTGCACTTTTGTCAACCTCTAATACATTTGGAAATCCTAATATTTATACAAGTTGAGTTCCTTAGGTTTGAAACCGATTATAATGATTAAAATGAAACATTTCGGTTTTGAAACTGATTACAATAATTAGCAAGAAAACATTCCATGATCCAGATTTTGTCTCTTATGGAATTTTTCTTTCTTTCTTTCCCACTTGTTCTGATCTGGTCTTCCATGTGATATTCTATCTTTAGTGACATCTGGACATCATCTTCTAGACCCTGGAAAAATGCATTTTGTCTTACCCAACCGCACTATCTCCTTCCATTGCAAGTTAGAAGGGATATCATAATCTATCATTTCCTTTATCAAAATCTCCAGGTCAATGCAATAAGCACATGACATGACTGGTAGTCCAAGTTTGACTATTTTGAATTGATTCAGAAGCTCAAATTCTATAATCAGATGCTCAACTAATGTATCTCCTTTCATATTTTCCTCTGAGGTTTCGAACTTGGATTGATTTGTTCTACACTGAGTGAGGCGAGCATTGTATTCTTCCTTATCATAAAATTTTCCTTTGCCATCCCAAAATGGTGGAAGGCCTTTGATAAAAAATTATTCAAACAAATCCTTGAACTCTTTCACACTTTTCTCCATCTGTGTTTCCTTGGTTTGGATTGATTTCAACAGGTTATGTTTAGCAATAACCCTCCTGGCCCAGATAATCAATGTAGTCTTGTCTTTAACTCCAATAGTCTGAAGGTATATAGTAGGAATGGAGTTGAGTAGATTTATGGCGTTTTGGGCCCATTCTAATGGTTTCTTTGCTAAATTTTCATTCACAACAGTGCACCTGCTTATGGCTGTGATGGCTACGCTGTCTTTATCATTAATGAAATTCAAATATACTCTCGACTTGGCAACTTCAATATATACAAAGTCCTAGATGATATGCTTTCCCCCCTGCAATAGTCCTTTGCCTCTTAATCTCATCTTCAATTTATTTATCCTTTCCTGCAAGACTTCATTCTCCTTTTGAAATTGAGCCATTATTTCATCTTTTACCTGCATCTCCTACTTCAATTTCTCTATGCTTCCTTTTATCCCTTTGATTTATCCTTCTTTCAGGATAACTTGTGACATATCCTGGACAAGTCCTTCAGTGTTTGGCCCAACTTCTGCAGCAGGAGGTACAACAACAACACTGTTTAGAAATTATGTCTGCTCTTGTGACCACTTCACCTTTTCTCATTCTAGCTGCAACGCCCTAGCCTTGTAGTCCAATGCCTCTTGACGAAGTGTTTCATTTTCCTGTTCTAGAGAAAATAATTTTGTTGTTTGTGGATTCTCTATAGAAGAAATTTTCAATTTCTTCTTCAAAATTTGAATTAATTTATCTTTCTCATCCAATGATGATTTCAACCCTCGGGGGCATTCAGATTCCAGGCTCTTGACCTGAGTCTGATAAGCTCTATTAGATTCTTTTTCTTGCCTTAACTTCCCTTCCAATTTCATTTCAGAAGATGATGGCTTTGAATTCTTCAAGATTAAACTTAGGTAATCAGAATACAACATATCACTGGTATTCTTATGGAATTTGACCTTGTATGGATCACTGATGTTGTCATACCTTATCTTTATCTCAGATACTTTTTCTTTATCTACAAATGCAATGTTAAAGGTCCTCTTTTAAACATCCCTTACTGTGAACATAGAATATTTATGTTGAGAAACATTTTCCACTTCAGGGACTAAATCCCTCATCTCACCCAGAGCTATGTTTCCCTTCTCAGCATAATGTTTTTCCAAATCTTCTTTAGATTGATAAGTTGCCTCATATGTTTTATCAAACATGTGTTTCTTGCTGCTAAAGTTTCTTGAGCCACCTTCACTTTTGATTTTTCTTTTATTTTCAACCTCTACAGTGCTAGTGCCACTTTCCATCATATCCAAATTTACTTGTTCTCTAGGATCTTCCTCCTCTAAATCCAATATCTATGGAGATTGTGTAATATTCATATTCTTAGGAGAAGTCTATTGATCACTAGTTCCCATGGCCTCTGAACTGCTTCTCTTGCTGTAAACACTCATCCTATGAACTTTGACTATCAATCTCTAAGAAGATTGTTGTGTTTGACTTTGTTGCAGGGTTTCCTCCACTTGTTGTGTTTGACTTTGTTGCAAGGTTTCCTCCACTTGTTGTGTTTGAATTTGTTGCAGGGTTGCCTCCACTTTTTGTGTTTGATTTGGTTGCAAGATTGCTTCCATATCAACATAGAATTCTAGATTTTCCATCTTATCAAAACCCTCAACCTATTCGTGCTCATAAGGGGTTTGTTTGTTCATCAATCTTCTCTTGGATATAATTTGGTGTGGATCATATATTCTTCCCTGTAGTTGTGCGAAAAAAAAACTCTTTGATATTTTCTTGAATTTGAGATAAGCATGATCTAGTTTTGGCAATGAAGGGGCTAATGATAAAAGGGAACTTGAGGTTGGAGGCTTTACGCAACTTTAGGAAATTCTCTGTCTCAGATATAATTATTTGCTGATGAATTCAAGGGAAAATATTCTAGGGGTCATAACAATAGGCAATAGATAGGGGGATTCATGACAACCATAAACCCAGATTATTGTTGAGTGCATGAATAGTACCCAATTCCCCACTTTTTTCTCTGGATTTGATTGTAGATAGCTCCTCATGTCATACAAAACTCTAGGTAGGATGGTGTTGAAAATCAAACTATAAACTCTGGACATGACTTTGTTTATGAAGATAAGAAATGTAATCCTTTTACATTCAATTGATAAAAATGTTGCTTCAAGAAATTATCTCTTATTGGTTTCCAGGAAAATCTTCAATAGATAGGTGTAGTATCTGAAATGCCTTAGAGAGTGAAAATTCACTAGTTGTTTATGGATATTATCATATATGAATTGATCAAAATTGATGCAGACTGACAGAACAGACTTTGACTTAAAAAAGGTCAAAAGGAAATCGAGCATGACTTCAACCACATGTTTTTCATTGTCTAGAACTAAAACTTGACTCAAAAGGGAACACACCCATTAGACTTCAATAACCATTATACTCACATTCATTGGTAAAGATAGGCCCTCTAAAAAAAAAATTAGTTTGACAATTGTTTGTAAAAATAGATCTCAGACCTCTGATGGACATTCTATGTATACCCTAATTAGATTTTATTCATTGAAACGTTCATAATTTGCGGAAAAAGACTCGGGTATACTGAGGGACTCTCAAATTGATAGACTCTCTACCCTACACATGACCTCAGACCCTCGTTTATAATGTTCTTTCTTCATGTGAATATTGTTCGACGTACCAACCTATAAATTCGGGAAAAGGGAAAGCGATTTCGACAACATAAGGGACTATGGTGGCCTAGATTGCTTCAAGGAATGATATACACCTTCCTACTTTATCGGGCAGGTTTCTTCTAGACACAGAGATGGGTAAAATGGTGATTTTGGTATAAAAAATGTTTGAATCTCGGTCAATTAGGGTTTCTTCATTCTCCAAAGGATCTTGTTTAGTTACTGAGGTTATGATAGGATCCATGGCTGTGATGAAAATTACCTGGAAACGAGTGGAAATGGTGTGCAATTGATGTACTGTTGAGCTGCAATTGAAAGAAGGTGGTCGTGCCAAGGTTCAAACGGTCCAGTGTTCGAAATAATAATAAAATAAATAACAAATGCCCTTTTATACTTTTCCAAATTTTAGGGGCGTGAGGAAGTGGTTTGGGGCAACCCACTTTTCACCCTGAAATGCACTTGGTGGCACCACGTATACCTGAATGAAAACTGCGGTTTAAATTTTGGCCCGCTCTCTAAAATTAACCTTCGCATAGTTTCTCCCCCCAAAATCATTCTCAACTGTCGATCCTGAGAGGTCACGATATGTGACGCGTTGGGCCCCATAAACTTAGCACTCCTTCCAGATTTAGCTATTTCCTGCCATATTTAACCGCTTCCTTGGTTTATCAAGCTTCCAAACCAGTTTAGCATCTCCCTAGATCCTGAAATCTTGATTTCACATAAAAAAATTAATGGTGACTAACATATCCCAAGATCAAAGATTACTAATGTGGGGTATGCAGGATACCTTCGACCAACTCGATCACTTCAAAGTTGTTTGCCATCAAAATTCCCATTATGTGTGTTTTCACATTTTTAAGTGTTCCAATCAGTTCTATGAATATTTGATCCGCCAACTTCAAGTAATTCATTGTGGGTTCCAGTGTAGGTCTTCCAAGTTATTTCCATGGATTTCAGAGAAGATATTAACTTGTGAACACAAATAGATGATGACTTATCAAACCATATAACCTTTGATTTCAAGGTCGACTTGGGGGTTGTAGTCGTCGATATGTTTTTCTTGTGATAACTGTTGAAGGATTTTGTATGGTTGGTGATCTTCCTTATATTCCCTTAGAACATTGACCGAGTCGATAAGTCATCCTACCAACTGCTTCTCTTTTAAAAATTGTAGGAACTCATATAGGATATCATATTTAGTAGTTGTTGTATTCTATTGTCTTCCCTTACTTCCACTCACTTTATCTTGATCAATATTCTTGAAAAAATTCAGTGCTTTCTGCAATAGTTTCTCTTCTTGATCCAGGTTTGGGTAGGTACTTTGATTCCCCAATTTTCGAACTGGTGATTCTTTGTTCATGTAGTTATCTCGACCTTCTCCTGATATTATGGAGATGTGAATATTCTTTGAGTCGAGAACTTATTGTTTTGGCATAGTGTATAGAATATTTACATTCATTTTATTCATTACTTTTTCTAAAACTATTGGACAATCTTCAAGCGAGTGATCACCCACTCCACATATATTACAAAATTTTAGGTCAGTTTTGTCTTTAATGGGATAGTCGGGGATAATATGGTATTCTTTCTAAAAGTTGAAGCAATAAAATAAACTTTGACCATGTCCTCGACCTCCTTGACTACGTTTTCCTCTAAAACCTCCTTTGCCTTGATAACCACCTCTACCACGACCTTGGTATCCATTTCCATCTCCTTGGTCGTCATTTTTTTCAGTTGCCTATGTGTGATATATTGTATGAATATTCATCTTATTCCACCCATTCAATTGACATTCTTTCATTGAGTGGCTATTTTCTTCACATATAAGGCACCACTTCGGTTTGGTGTTTTTCAAGTTGCGTGAATATTCTCCGGTTTTGTGATTTTTCATAAATTGAAAAATGTCGCAACATATTTCAATTTTGACTCAACAAATGTTGGTATCTCTTTCTAGTGCATCACTAAATTTATAGTAGTATTTTGTGTTCCCTTCATTTGAACAAAGGGTGCACTAGAGTTCATTTCACCTCGTGGTCACGCTCTTTAAAGATTGTTGTAAAATTTCCCTCTTTTCTTCTAATCTTGTTTCAAGTGACGAGGAAGTCAATAGTTCATCATTGTCTATTTCTATATGTTGATTCTTTTTCAAGGCTTCTTTGCATGTCTGGATGCCATTCTTTCTTAGTGGTGCTAAAATTTTCTATAGTAATCCTGCGACATACCACTGAACTAGGAGATTTCCATCAATAACATACAATATTTGACTGAGCAGATGTTTAAATATTTTTTCATACTCACGTAATGTTTCTCCTAGGATTTGTTTGATTTATTTGAGCTTTTGTGCTTCCAGGTGTCTGATGCCCTAAGCCTTGAAGAACGTAAGGAAGTTTTTCTTAATTTTTTCTTTCGACTGTATTTTATTTTCCGTGAAATTCATGAACCAAGTGAGTGCTTTGGCTCGTAGTTTTGAACTAAACTGTGCCATTTTTTTTTATCTTTGCCTGTAACGTCGACAACATCCCAAAATTTCTCACAAACAAACTAGTGCCATTTGGGATCCCCATCTCCCTCATAAAAAGGTATGTAATTTAGAACCATTTTGGTTTTATTCAGAGGCTTTGAACTTGGAACACCAGGAAGAGTTTGTGTTTATTGATTTATCAGAGAAGTTGACTAGAAGGTCAGTCTTACTTCAACTTAGGGAGTCAATTGCTAAGTGATTGAATTGATTGGCACAATCAGTTGTTGAAATTTAGTCAGTTTGTGCTCAGTTGGTATTTCAACTTCTTCATTTGTTGGGGTTATTGAATCCATCTAGAAACTCTTGTCTATATATTTGACGGGCCGTCTTTCAAAAGGAGAGGTCAGTTCATCCCGTTTGTCTGTTGATTTAGATTCTTCTTCTTATATGAGTAGATTAGACAAGGGGGGTGATTATGTGAGATATTTACTATGGAGGAGTATATCCTCTTCTTGAATTTGATTTATATGAAGCTTCTTATGGAGGAAGTATATTATATGCAGGATAACATATTTAATGGGGTTTTGATGTATCGTGGGTCCCAAGTAATCAACATCCATACTTTTGAATGTGTCTACTAGTTGAAGGGCATCATTTCTTTCCTCTACAATTATAGAATTTTTCTCCTCTCGGGAATTGTCGGGGATGCCTCTATTGCCAAATCTGTTTGACCAATTACAAAATCAAACTGCTGACGTGCTCCAACGATCTACCATTCCTATAATTTATTTCTATTTTAACTCTGGGGATCCATTGCATTACACATTTCATCTCTCCTCTTTTTCATTTTGTCTCGCTCCAATTTCGGAATGTCGGGTGAGGGTTTATGAATCTACATTTAATGACATGCAGTCTTCCTCTTTGATTATAGCATATGTCTTCTTTTAGTTATATTCCTCCTTACTTCTGACATTATTCTCTTCGGTGTGTTCAGTTTAGAATATGGAATCTCATGGAACATAGACCCCCACATCGTTGACTCGACTTACTCAAATTCAATGATTTTAGCCAAAGTTTCCATGCTCATTTTTGTAGGAAACTATTATATCTTTGTAATCGAATTCTAGAAAATATTCCCAGTCTCTTGGTTTCCTCTCCTAGTTGGAATTTAGTTGAGGTGTGTTGATAAGAGGTCGGTATTCCAAAATATTTCCAACTCCCTTATCTAACAATAACTTATGCAACAGAGAAGGTACAATACAAAGGAAACTATTGTGAAGATCAATGCATAATTTATATTTAACCGTGTCGAATTATTTTTTGTCTTCAATTGCTTGTTCCTTCAATATAATCTTGAGCGATTCTCTCAACCCACTCATGTATGTTTGTTCAACTTTCATTGGTTATTTTCAACATCAATTGTTCATCCAGAGTAAGTTTACGCATTAGAAGGTTGGTTGATGTACTTGAATAATGCTTCCTGAATAGCTTCAAAGAATTTCTCATGAATTTCTATGAAGAATTATGCTTGTGCCTCAGACAGAGTCAGTCCTTGCATAATTTTTGATATAATTGTTAATCTCATTCTCCCACTGCTCATGTATGTCTTCCAATCTCAACATCTATGTGTGCATTATTTTACACGCTCAAGTTCATAAGTATTGGAAACAGAACCAACGTTGTAATCTAGGGGAATGTATGGATATGTTATTAGTAGTGCTTCACATAGAGAAATATACACAATGCATTAATATACAAGAACACACATAGACATACATAGAAGAATAGAAGAAGTAGTACAGATACAAACAATATGCACATTATATTATGATAAAACAACCTTCTTTTCTCTATTACATAAACACATATTTATTATTGTAAATTTAGTTACAAGGTAGTTGGAACTATCTAACTGCCTCGGTCGGTCGACCCGACTGGGTGATCGACCTAATTACATACATGACTAGACAATTGAATGACTTCCATGTTTGACTTGGTTGACTATCATGTCTAGTTGACAGAGTTCACTAACCCCTACAATAGGGAGCACTAGTTCTCTTTGTGAAGAAGACAGATGGGACCTTGAGGTTGTGCATTGACTTTGGTCAACTAAATAAAGTTACAATGAAGAACAAGTACCCTCTTCCTAGAATTGATGATCTCTTTGATCAACTAAAAGGAGAAAATGTATTTTCCAAGATAGACCTGTGATCAAGATACCATCAAGTGAGAATCAAAGATGAAGTTATAAGTAATACAACTTTTAGAACCATGTATGGGCACTATGAGTTTGTAGTGGTTCCATTTGGATTAAAAAATACACAAGCTATATTTATGTTCCCGATGAATGACATATTCATAAATTACTTGGATAAGTTTGTCATAGTCTTCTTGGATGACAAACTTATCTATTCTAATTCAGAGGAAGAGCATGAGAAACACTTGAGGATGGTGTTACAAGTGTTAAGAGAGAATCACCTATATTCCAAGCTGAGCAAATGTTCTTCTACCGAAGTTAGATCCATTATTTGGGCCATATCATTTCTGAGGAAGGCATAGCAGTGGATCTAGAAAATATTAAAGCAACCAAAGAATGGGAAACACCGAGGAATGTAACATAAGTTAGGTATTTCATAGGACTTGCAGGTTATTACAAGATATTTATTGGAGGATTTTCCAAGATTTCTCACCCAATAACTTCTTCACAAAAGAAGAGGATACAATTTGAATGGAACTTTTAGTGTGAAGAGAATTTTCATCTTTTGAAGGAATTAATTACAAGTGCACCAATTTTAAACATTGTTGATCCGAATGAAAATTTTGATGTGTGCACATATGCATGCAGGGAAGGACTTAGTGGAGTCCTTACCCAAAATGGGCATGTAGTATGTTATGAGTCAAGGAAATTGAAAGAGCATGAGAGTAACTATTCCACACATGACTTAGAGTTGTCATCCATAATTCATACTTTAAAAATGTGCAGGAATTATCTCATGGGAAAGAAGTTTGAGTTGAGGATGGACCATAGTGGTCTGGAATATTTTTTTGAACAATCAACATTAAATGCTAGACAAGCTAGATGGAAAGAATTGATCAGTGAATATGATTTTGATATAAAACATATCAAATTTAAGGAGAAAGTGGTAGATGCACTCAGTAGGAGGGTGCATGAAATGCATGCTACAACCATAAGAATGTACAAGATAGATTTGAAAATCAGAATTCTAGAGGCTATAAAATCATACCATCTTTATTTACAAAATAAGGAAAGCATACAACAAGGTAAATTGCAATAGAAATATAAATACTATCAACTAGAATAGGATGGGGTTTTATTGCATAGTAACAAAGTTTATGTTCCTAATTTTCAAAAATTAAAAAATTTGATGTTAGAAGAAATGCATAATGTTCCTTATGTTGGACACCCACGATATCATTATAAAATTGCATCCATAAGAAGCCAATATTTTTGGCCAGATATGAAGAGATATGTGGCTAAATATATATCCAGATACATGGAGTGTCGAAAGGTAAAGGTTGAGCATAACATCCAATCGGATTTCTATTGACATTGCCCATTCTTGAGTGGAAGTGTGAAGTTGTTTCCATCATGGTAGTGGTGGATAAACTCACAAAGAAAGCCTATTTTATTCCAATGAAGTTAACTCACAAGGAAACCAACATTGCTGATATTTAGATAAAGGAAATTTGCAGGCTACATGGTGTGCCTAAGGCAATTGTTTCAGACATAGATTCCAAGTTCACATCAAATTTATGGAAGGGATTATTTAAATGTTTTGGAACAAATTTAAATTTTAATACATCATATCATGCAAACTCACATGAGAAGACAAATAGGGTCAACCAATTAATTGAAGACATGTTGAGAATGTATATGGACAAACCATCTAAATGGGAACATTATCTTTATTTAGGAGAATTTGCATACAACAATGAGTATCATGCATCATTGAAAATGAGTCCATTTGAAGTATTGTATGGTAGAAAGTGCAACACTCTAGTGAGTTGGGATAATCCAGTAGAAAGAGTAGTTCTTGGGCCTGAAATGCTCAAGGATATGAAAGAGAAAATGATTAAAATTAAACAGAACTTGAAGGAAACCTAGGATAGAGAGAAAGTCTATGCAGACAAGGGCAGAATAGCTAGAGAGTTCCAAGTGGGAGAACCTTTTTCCTGAAAGTAAAAAAAAAAAAAAAAAGTTATCTAAAGTTGGGAAGTTGTCCCAAGTTGGCAACAAGATATTGTGGTCCATTCGAGATATGGATAGGATAGGACTAATTGCTTATGTGCTTGCATTACCTGCATACATGCATGTACATAATGTATCTTTATTGAAAAAGTATGTGCATGATCCTAACCATGTCATTGAGTGGACTATGATTCATGTGGAGCTAGAAGGGAAATTTCGTCTAGAGCCAATGCGTATCCTAGAATGGGAATTCAAGTTTCTCTAGAACAATCCATCGAGTAGGTAAAGGTCTAGTGGACCTACTACGACCCTAAAGACATGACTTGGGATCTAGAATATGCAATGCAAGAAGCATACCCACATCTATTTTGAATTTTTGATGTAAAAATTGTATATATATGAACATATGTAAGGTGATGTGCACTAAGGACAGTGAAAAAATAAGGCGGAGGGGAATGTAACACCTCAATTTTGATCCCCACAATGTAATGTAATGTAAATATGTGAAATAGGATGTGAGACAAATAGCATGGCTGAGGGCCAATGAATGTAAATGATGTAAATTAAATTTATAAATACATAAAAATACATCATTGGTCACGAGACAAGGGGGACTAAAACAATGGAGGGATATGACTCCACAAGAGAGGAACTAGAGGGGGCTAATGGGTCCAAAGGGGCCAAAGTCAAGAGTAATATAAAATTTTATTATAACCCAAAGTCCTTACCTTATCTTATGTACAAATCATATCAAGCTTGAGATACATGAATAAGTAGTTCGAGATGACTTATTTGAGTGTCAAGTCGGAAGTTAGATACATGCATACATAATCCTTTTTTTGTAGAGTTTCCCATATTTCTACCATCATTCTATCCATTATTCCATCCATCTCTCTACCTTCATGCCACTGGTACGAATTGCAAGAGAATGGGAGCCAAGCTTGTAAGGGGGATGAATTGTATGACTATTGTGAAAATTTATACTAAGCATCTATGTAGATCCCAACATTGAGATTTTCCTAGTTGTTCTGTGCTGGAGCCCAGGAAAAGGGGTGTGACAACCTAAGGGAATGCATTTCAAAGAAGGGGAGTTCTCTGGGTTGTGCAGACTGAAGGGGAAAAAATAGTTACTGATTGGAATGGTTGCATGAGTGAATAGGTTGAAAAATTAGTGGTAATTGGGTTGAGAAAGTCTTGCTCGTCCTTATGGACTCATTTCCCCAACATGTGTGTGCCCTCTATAGAAATAATTGGTGTAATAGTTCCTACGACTGGAAGAAACATCCCACGTCAGCATCTAGTTGGTGTATTTTATTATTAAAGATAAGTGTTCTATTATTGATGATTCTATATTGTTTAGTATGTATGAAAATGGGTTAAATTGTTGTTTTCTTAAATAATAGCTCAATGTATTATATTTATGTATGTTTATATGAATTGCATGAGTATGCATGTCATTTTGCATATATACTTTCATTATATGGCATAGAAGAATAAATATATGGTATCGTAGTTTAATAGTATGACGAATTTGTGGAAACTGGAGAAAATTTCCGAGTACCCCACTATCCTAGTGGGTACCAAGGCGACTAGGTACGTTACAGGAACCCATCAAGATTTGGTTACAACAAGTATTATTGATTTGGTATTTTACCAATTGTGGCTCGGTCCACTGTTTAGAGTTTTTTGAGATGCAATAAATGAAATGCAACCACACTAATGTGAAAAATGCAGAATGATACTTGGGACAACCTAATAGAACCAAATATATAAACATAGGACCAGATATATCATTTCTTTTACCCTGAAAAAGAAGTTACCGCGTAAACAAGAACATAAATATAAGTAACCATATGCATTCTACAAAAGTTTGAAAATGAACAACTAATTATAGTACTATCCTTAATACTATAAACAAATAGTTATAGAAATAAACAAGATCAAGATACATTACTTATATAGGAGAATAGTCTACACTATAAAAGAACATCCTTACAAAAATTCCAAAACTTAACAAAGTAGTAGAAGAAGTTCTACAGCTAAGGATCCATAATCAAAATTTGTCTAAAAACAACTTGGTCACCAATGACTTCTCCTCACTAGAATTTTACAAAGAAATTTACCAAAATTTTACAAGAAGAATACCCCCTCCCTAACAAGGGTATAAAGAAATTTTAAAAGAAATATTTTGGACCTTGTAGCTTTCTTTCTCTTTGGCCTTTTTGAACACGCTTTCTTAAATCTCTTTCTTTTTATAATTTCATCATTTTCTAACCAAGAATTTTAAATAAATTTTATATTGCATCACCTTTGTCTTTTGTAAAAATTTCCCTTCATCTTTATCCTCTGTTTCATAACTTTGCAAAAGAACTCAAGATTATTACATTTTACTTACACCCAAAAAGTGCAAATTTACAATGAAAAAGTGAATCAATCTTGGGCTCGAAATCCTTGGGTTTGATTATATGCTAATGAGCCCTTTTTTGGCATAATTTCTCTTGCTACACTGTTCGAGCTCCATGCATACACAAACTTTGGCACATGGGATTGTAAAATTTAAAATTCTTGACCTTAGATGGTCCTCTTCCTCTTATTATTAGTCCCTACTCTTTGTGTCGGGGACTATTAGTAATAGTTTTTTAAGTCTATGCACGTTAACCAATGTAAATGAAACAATTTAATCAAAGTTTTTCAACACTCCACTTTTTCTTTACCAATCAAATGTTTACAACAATTTTTTATTTCCAATAGAAAAATTTGAGGCCTTATTTGGCCTCATTTCGATGCATATAGTCACATTGTCTCGGAAAACTTTGATTAAAACACACCATGGCTCACTAAATTTTTGAGAAGTGAAGTAATGCTAGACATAGGTCTAGCATTACTTCACTAGCATTAAATTTTATATTGTTATGATATGTGTTTTAATTCCATATAAGCTCGTAATCATTATAGTGTGAAGCTAGAGTAAGCTCGATCATTATGCCAGTACTCATAGCTTCGTGGCTATCCGTCCTGTTGCAATATGGTTGTAGGTATTATCGACATGAGGATAACATGCAATCCTCTCTCTTCTCCACTATAAAGACTATCTTGTTGTGCTTACCCCTCCTTGTCTCTGTAAGAGACTTTCAGTTGTCTTTGTTGTTGTGTTTTCCCGCCGTTGT
This sequence comes from Picea glauca, assembly GCA_000966675.3. NCBI lineage: Eukaryota > Viridiplantae > Streptophyta > Pinopsida > Pinales > Pinaceae > Picea > Picea glauca. The sequence continues at coordinate 366,096 of JZKD02S2012593.1, forward strand.
GCTTGCACTCATCTAGACGGACCCCTCATCCATCCCAACACTACTACTTCCCTGGAGTAAAGAGCATATTTCCACTTGGGACCGCCCAGAGCTACGTCCTCAACACCAAGGCCATCGCTCCGGAGAACGCAAAGGCCTACTCCTTCGTTACCGACATGCATGGCGTCAAGAGCTCCGACATTAAGGTCGGTTTCTGTCTTTTCTTTCTTTTTTGTCTATTGACATTTTCATCCAACTGTGAATCGAATCTGAAGGCTTGCTTGAATTCCTGTGTATATCTTTTTTGCAGGTTCATATTGAGGATGAGAATGTGCTGACGACCATCAGGGGGAAGCAAATGCGCAAGGAAAATGACGAGGATACCAAATACATTCGCATGGAGAGAAAGCCCTCCAAGTATTTTAGAAAAATTGTGCTTCCCAGTGATGCCAATTTGGATGCGATTTCTGCCAGTTGTGAGGATGGGGTTCTGACTGTTACCATGCCCAAGGAATCACCCATAGAAACGATAACCCGCTTGCTTCCAAACCCAGTGCAGAGCTAACCTGCAAAACCAGCAAAACCAAGCAAAACCAGTAGGTTACCTGGTCAGTTGCATCATTCTTTCTTTGGGTTGTGGGTAGCCTTCTGCAACTGTTAGATGGCGGTAGCCACTTTGATTCTGTGCTCCTGTCCTTTCTCTTGTAGTTATTGTTTCATAGCCTGTAAATGCAGTTCCAAATCCAATTGTTTCGTAATCCATGCCTTCACTGCTTATACCTTGACTTCTTTCTTTGCTCTGTAATATGCTTGTGATTATGAAGAATGCAGAGCGAGTCTTTGAGCACATCAAGGACATTGCAGAAAAATCACGGGCTTCCAAATAGATGGCCACTCTTGAAAATAATAGTGAAAAATAATCAGTAAATGGTGGGTAGCATGAGTGTAATGTTTTTTGGTAATGTTCCTAAAATATTCAAGACACCTATTTTCACATTTTCTCTCTTTGAACTAGAATAAAGTTTAATGTTGAATTACACATGCGTTACTACTTGATGGAATTTGAACTTATATTGATGAAAGCAATAACATCCGCACCACAAAGAATAAACCCTTCTCGATTCATAGCATTTGAGAAAACCCTTCCTGGTTAAAAAAAAAATCCAAAATTACATTAATGGAGAGCGGTATAATACAGATTTAGGTAACAAAAAAATACAACCTTCTCACGTCCTATTGTCAAGCTTTTCTCTATGTAGAGGCTACTCTGCTTGGCCCATATTTCCCAAGCCAAAGAAAAAAGTTGTTGAATGTGCTATGAGGTTGCCTTACCTCCTACCATGCTATCTCACCATACATGCTATGTGGTTTCCCTACCTCCTGCCATGCTATCTCACCGTACAAGATATCCTTACATCCTAATTACCCCTATACAACATACCCACGTTGAGAATTACAACCGTACAAGATATCCTTACATCCTAATTACCCCTATACAACATACCCACGTTGAGAATTACAGAGAGAGGATTGAACCCAAACGAAGATTGAACCGGGTGGGTGTGATGCAAGCAAACCAAGTGGAGTAGAGGCATTGGCAGCATGCATGCAAACCAAGTGGAAGTGATGCATGGCTACTACATTCCATGTAATACACCAACATTGCTTTGGAGCAACACTTGGTAGAGCACCTGGAAAATCACGGAGAGCCAACACCAGTGATTGTCTGGAAAATCATGTATTACCTTGTTTTTTTTATAAAAAATATAACTACCTCGTAAAGTGTTTCTCTACAAAAATCCATGCAATTATATGACATGTAAACATGTTGTAGTCGTTGATTGTGTTAGAGGACCATTGCATTGATATTTCTGGTCTATAACCTTTTATAAAATTTAATCAACGACCATAGGAAGATGCACACCATCGATTTTGAAACCCAATTCCCCTCGACCTTTGTTGTGGACGCCTATTCGTTGTGTTTTGTGATGCGATGTGGAGTCTAGACATGACCAGGTAGCATTTTGCTTAATAAACATTGGCGTTAAGATTAATAATAGTGTGTTAGTTATAATATTTGAAAATATTAAATCAACTAACGTTTATTCGGGATAAGTGTATAGAACATAAATCAATCAATTTTTTTTCAGATTCTAATTATATTTTAGAGAAACAAGAACCATAAGTTGTAGAAGTCTATTTCTATCTGTGTATATACTAGCACAGCCGTGAGTTAGCGGCTGATGAATGTCGAAAGACAGGTAGAGAATGAGAAATGAAACGTGCAGATAATGAAATTCTCTAACATTTGAAGAATTCCAAAAGTTAATCATTTAAACGTGGCAATCATATGATTGTTACAGTAATTTTTTAATATGATTAGGTAAATATTAAAAAGTAAACAGGTTAACCGATGCATTTATAAATGCAAAGAAATTATCAACAATTAATTATACCCATCTCCAATAGATATACACTTTTAGGCGCAAATATCACATTTTAATGTTCTCTGTCAAACTCGATCCAACATAAACATATATAAACCAATCCTAAATTACAACACAATTTAATTCGGCTGTGCAATACATGCCAAGGGAATTTCTGCCATTGTCATTCACCATTGGAACAGTGCTATAGTAACTTGCTCTTGATATGAAGGTATAGCTCTCAGCCCCACGCACCCGTTGTTCACGACACATAGAACCCATTCAAATAAAGAAACTAAACGTTTATTCACTACACGAATGCATTAACAAAGATCACTACCACCTAGTAGCTTCTGTGTCATTTTTACTTGCTGCATGAAACCGTTAACTAGCCGTTGTTAACTGAGCTGCTAATGGCTAATCAATGAATGGGAGAGAGTCGTAAGGGAATTTGAAACAGCATTGCACCGGTGGGGTTCGAAAACTTGATTAACTAATCATACTTGGTACCGAAACTGAGCCCTATCTTTGCAATAATGAATATTTTAACTCCTGTTTCATTTATTGACCCCTATCTGCTCGGTATGTTACTTTATGGATGGTTAGCATTTTCCAACTATGAAGCAATAATTCGAATTATAGAAGATCAATATAAACTTGTAGTGTGTCAAAGCCAAAATATATCTCCTCACCGTTCGGTCACTTTCGGTAATGAGTAACTTTTGGTTATCCTTTCGGTCACTTTCGTTTTCAACTTGTATTCTTTCCTTAAAAAGTCAAGGTGTATCTTCTCTAAAAAAAAAATAGACAATGCTTACGAAATAAAGTAAATAATACAACATCACTTCCCCTTGCTATAATGAAACTGAAACTTATGTTTCCTGTTACTTCCCCTTAAAGAAATAATTACCTCTGCACAAAGTATCTCGTCTCCAGGGTCAGCAGAGACTAATCGTGGGGTTATTTTAGTTTGCATTGCGCTCCCCTTTTTTCAAGACTTGTCTACGAATATGGGAGTAGCAAGTCCCTGACTTTAGGGAAGCAGTATATCTGCCTTCTTAGCAAGGACTTGTTGCTCTGCAACTACCATTGTTTTCGTTGAAGTCATTATATACGAAAAATGCTCTTTCAATTATAAGTACATGAGCATAATCATTATAAAAGAACGTAAATCACAAATATATATGATTCAATTTATATTCCAAAAATAGAAAAAACACAAAGAACTTAATTTAACTGTGTAATAATATGTTGGAGTCTACTTCCCCGAATCTGATGCCATTACCTTTTTTGAAGATATAAATTTACCAATTATTTCACATCATTGATGTCTAAGCCAAAAATTGGGGCCTTGTGCATATATGTTTTGATTACTTTTACTAGACTAAACCCTCTATCTCAAATTATCCAATATAATTTGAATTGTAAGTGATCACCGAAAACATTTAGCCATTCCAGTGGCTTTGGAAGACCCAATCCTAGTGTCCATGATGCCTTAGGTGTCTCTACAACAGATCCATCAGGTGTCTCTACAACATATTCATCATGAACATTCAATGTGTTCTAGAGTTGGATAAAAATGAATTAGGAATAGAGTTTAGAACTAGACAACTGCCAAATCCCAAAATATTAACAAAATTTGTGGTCTAAAATGGGTCTTATAAGAAAAATTCACGTTGATGAGTTGGAATTCAAAAACCAATAGAGTTTCAAGAAATTGAGTGAGCAATAATTGTTAAGCTGGATCTATAGAAGTCAAAGATAATTATGTGTCATATTTTTATTTGGCAATATTTTCCTTAGGAGGCCTATTTTAGACACCAAATCTACTCTAATGAGACATTCATCTTGGTTGACTTGTGTCAAATTTCTATGTTCCTTAATGGCTATGTTGCATTACAATGTTCATTCAGGGTTATGCCACATTATGACATTCTTGAAGGGCTATGTTGGATTGCGACATTCATCTTGGTTGACTTATGTCACATTGCAACATTCCTTAAGAGCTTTGATGGATTGCAACGTTCATCAATGTTTTTGTCACATGTGACATCCTTCAAGGGTAATTTTGGACTGTGATGTTCCTCAATGGCTTTGTCTCATTGCAATGTTCATCTTGGTCGACTTATGTCAAATTGCTACATTCTTGATGGTTTTGTTACTATGTGACATTCATAATAGGTATGTCATATTATGATGTTCATCAAGGGTTATGTCAAATTGCAATGCCCCTCAATGGTTATGTCGTATTATGATGTTCATCAAGGGATATGCCACATTGTGGCATTCCTCTAGGGTGATGTTGGATTGGCATGTTCCTCAATGGTTATGTTTCTTTGGGATGTTTTTTCTTGTTAACATATGTCGAATTGTTATGTTTATCTTGGTTGACTTATGTCGAATGGACATATGTTGACATTCATCTTAGTTGACTTATGTTGAATTGACATATGTCGACATTCATCTTGGTTAACATATGTCAAATTGAGATTTTCATCTTGGTTGCATTGCAACGTTCCTTAAGGGCTATGTTGGATTGTAATGTTCATCAATGGTTTTGCCACATTGTGACATTCTTAAGGGGTTATGTTGGATTGTGATGTTCCTCAATGGTTATGCCTCATTGTGACCATGCTTGAATATTGTTGACTATGGCTGACCATGTTTGACTATGGTTGATCATGGTTGAATTTGAGTGGCCATGGTTGAATGTGATAAACTTTGGTTGGCCATGTTTGATTACGGTTGACTATGGTTGGCTATTTTTGGAAATGGTTGATCATGTTTCATCATAATTGTCTGATTGGTTTGATGATTGTTGACCATGTTTGACCATGGTGGACTGTGGTTGATCATGTTTAATTATGGTTTCCCATGTTTGACTATTGTTGATTATTCTTAACTATGGTTTGACAACAATTAGCTATAGTTTTCTATGGTTGACCATGTTTCACTATGGTTAACTATCATTGACCATGTTTTACTATGACTAGCTATGGTTGAACATGTTTCACCATGGTCGATTTTCATTGATCATGTTTGATTATGGTTTTCTTTGGTTGACTACATTTGACTTTGGATGACCATGGTTGACTTTAGTTGGCCATGTTTAACTATGGTTGATCATATGTAACCATGTTTGATTATGGTTGACCATCATGACTATTATTGACTAAGATCAACTATGGTTGGCCATGCACACTATGAATGGACATGCTTGACTATGGTTTTCTATTGTTGACTATGGTCGATAATGGTTAAATATTTAAATTAACTATAGTAGACCATGTTGATATGGTCAACCATTATTGACTATGGTTGACTATAATTGATCTTGTTTGATTGCAATTGATTGTTTTTTACTATGGTTGACTTCGGCTAATTACAATTCTTCATGGTTAACTATGGTTGATTGTAAATCAATTATAGTTATCTTTGGTGGATTATTTTTTACTATGTTTGATTGTGGTTGATAGATTTTGAATGATAGTTAAGTATGTTTGAGTTTGAATTCAATATTATGTCACATTGTAACATTAAGAGTTTGACTTGAAATTTATGTCAAATTATATTAGCATTAAGAGGTTGAATTCAAACTTATGTCACATTACTACATTAAGAGGTTGAATTGAACACTAAGAGGTTCACTTGGAACACATTGACATGGCCTCTTATCGCACTCAGACATGGCCACTTGGTGCACATAGACATGGCCACTTGGAACACATTTACAGGGCCACTTGGTGTGCGTTGACAAGGCCACTTGGTGTACATGACAGGGTCACTTGGTGCACATTGACAGGGCCAATTGGTGCATATTGATACAACCACTTGGAGCATAGAGATAGGGCCACTGGGTGCACAGAGGCATGGCCACTTGGCGTATGTTTATAGGGCCACTTGGTGCAAATTGATAGGGCCACTTGGCGTAGTAACATAAGGCTACTTGGCCCATGTTGATAGGGCCACTTGGATAAGTAAGAGAGGTCCACTTGGCATAGTAATATATGTTCACTTGGTGCAGTAACAGAGGTCCACTTGGCACACAAATATAGGGCCACTTGGCACAATAATAGAGGTCCACTTGGAAAAGTGATATAGGTCCACTTGGTGCATAGAGACAGAACCACTTGGTGCACAAATATAGGGCCACTTGGTGTAGTAATATAGGTCCACTTGGTGTCATAAGAGAGGTCAAAGTGGTGCACAAAGATAGGGCCACTTGGTACACAAAGACAAGACCATTTGGCGCAAAAAGACAAGGCCACTTGGCGCAAAAAGACAAGGCCACTTGGCGCAATAAGAGAGGTCCACTTGGTGCACAAATACATGGCCACTTGATGCAATAAGAGAGGTACACCTGGTGGACAAATACAGGGCCACTTTGCACACAAATACATGTCCACTTGGTGAACAAAGACAAGGCCACTTGGCACATAGAAAAGGTCGCCTGGTAGACAAAGTTAGGGTCGCTTAGCACACATAGACAGGGCCACTTGGTGCAGTAAGAGAGGTTCACTTGGTGCACAAAAACAGGCCCAATTGGCACACAAAGACAAGGGCACTTGGCGTAGTAAGAGAGGTCCACTTGGTGCACAAACACAAGGGTTCTTGGTTCACATAGACAGGGTTGCTTGGTGCAGTAAGAGAGGTTCACTTGGTGCACAAAGAGAGGGTTGTTTGGTGTTGTAAGAGAATTCCACTTGGCACATGTTGAGAAGGACACTTGGTGCAGATAGACATGGTCACTTGGCGCATATAGAGATGGCCACTTGGTGTAGTAAGAGGCCACTTGGCGCATGTTGAGAATTCCACTTGGTGCAGATAGAGAGGGTCAATTGGTGCAGATAAAGTGGCATCTTGGCGCATTACAAGAGTTCCACATGGCATTGTAAGAGGTGTCCAATTGGCACAGTGAGAGTTTGTCCACTTAGCATAGTGAGAGGGACACTTGGCATAGTAGAGAGGTCAACCTGGCGCACAAAGAGGGCCACTTGGCACACATAAAGAGGTTCACTTGTGGCTCTGTGAGAGGACCACTTGTTACAGTAGGAGATGTGTACATAAAGAGGTCTACTTGTAGCACTATGAGAGGGCCACTTTTTGCAGTGGGAGATTTCCACTTGGCGACGCACAAGTGAAGCGCCACTTGTAAAAAAGTGAGAAGGCCACTTGTCACATTAAAAGATTGCCACTTGTCATAGTAGGAAATTTTCGTGAGAAGGGAACTTGTCATAGTAGGAATCAAACCACTTATCATAGTTGGAGGTTTCCACTTATCGCAATAGGATATTGTCGCGAGAGGGCCACTTGTCTCAGTAGGAATCATACCACTTCTTATAGTTGGATATTTCCACTTGTCGCAGAAGGCGATAATTGCGAGAGTGCCACTTTTCACAATAAGAATCAAGCCACTTGTCACAGTTGGAGATTTCCACTTGTTAAAGTAGGTGATTTCCACAAGAGGGCCACTTGTCGTAGTAGGAGATTTCCATGAGAGGTCCATTTCTCACAGTAGGAATCGGGCCACTTGTCTCAGTTGGAGATTGCCACTTGTTGTAGTAGGATATTTTCACTTGGCACATGCACAAATGAAGGGCCAAGTGGCACATTGAACAATATGACCACTTTTCGTATTAGGAGATGAATGGATTCTGCCACTTGTCACATTACGAGAGACTACCACTTGTCACATTACGATATTTCCACTTGGCATAGACACAAATGAAGGGCCAAGTGGCACATCGAAACTGACCACTTGTAACATTAGGAGAATTCCACTTGGAACGTGCACAAATGAAGGGCCAAGTGGCACATCGAACAAGTTGACCACTTCTCGCATTAGGAGATGAATGGAGATGACCACTTGACACATTAGGAGATTGCCACTTGGAACAAGCCAAACATTTGGCGCATTAGGAGATGAATGGAGTCGACCACTTGTCACATTAGGATATTTGACCACTTGTTACATTATAAGATTTCCACTTGGAACGAGCCAACCACTTGTCACATTAGGAGATGAATGGAGCCAACCACTTGTCACATTAGGAGAGTTTCCCACTTGTTACATTAGGAGATTGCCACTTGGAATGAGGCGACCACTTGTCGCATTAGGAGATGAATGGTGTCAACCACTTGTCACATTAGTAAATCCAACCACTTGTCACATTAGGATATTACCACTTAAAGTGGTGCTCCGTAACTTCGCATTAGGAGATTGCCACTTGTCGCACTAGGAGGATGAAGATCCAAGCAACAACATCGAACCGAGCCAAGTGGTGCTCTGTATCTTCGAAAAGAAGCACCTTATTGCTAGGAACCCTGAGTTATGTTTTATCATGATCAATATCCTCACCGCCCAATTATACTCGGTATTTGATTTATGCACACTTTCTACACTGCTCTCATTGGTTCACAAGTTAAATTCACTCCGTTGTAATACTGAATCAATTCCAATCAGAATTAAATGGTCATTATGACCTCCACTCCTTACCGGGATGTATCGTTAAGGCTATTTTTGATTCATGCTTCGGTAGGAGAGAACTGGACCATCATTCTAGTGAGTTTTTTTTCTATAATGTTTATCTATTTTATCATTAATAGAAGTTGAGTTTCATTGTATTTCTATTCTCTTTGTTGTATTTTTGTGCATATCTAATTTCTTTCTCAACATAATCTGGATCAGTGGTATTAGAGCAATCAACTCCTTGTTATTTCTCGGTGCATGTCCCTAATGAGGTCAGGGTATAGAGAGTTGGGTCTCAAGATAGTTTCACTTGGGGATGACCGATCTCGTTAGCCCAAGTGATCTCCCATGGTAGAAGAAAAGAGAGATGACAGAGCAGGAGATCCTTTCAAGCAGTTGCTCAAAGAATCCCTCTCATGACAAAGGAACAAGATGATGGACAACTTCGCTTAGATCCTTGGATGACTACCAACAATGGCCAAATTATCTTGGAAAAACAACCATTTTGGAGGTGTGATGCCCTTCAAGGTACACGTTAATTTCGATATCCCCTTATTTGAAGTCCATATAGATGTAGATGTTTTATAGAAATGGTCGAATCTACTAGAAGGTTATTATTCTATCCAAAACAATTTCGATGTAAAAACAATCATCTTCACACTCCTTAAATACCTTCCCCATGTAAAAGCTTGGTGAAAATTTTACAGGGAGAGGCACACCACAACTGAATCTATGCCATTCAGGAGAGAACCCACCTAGACGACCTTTGTGGATTCCCTCAAAGAGGAGTTCTACCATGTTGGAATTTATGATGACTAGTATATGAGATGGACGACTTTAAGTTAGGAGAGAGACTAGATGATGCTAGGGTATACCAACATCTTCCATACCCTGTGCTCAAATATGGGTATTCAAGATTCTAAGAGACACTTAGTTATGAAGTACCTCAGTGGCCTACACATGTACATCCAAACATAGCTGGATATTTTTGAAATCTCCTCGTTGGGAGTTGCTTATCAATATACTTTCTAAATTGAAAAAAAAAATTAAGAAGTGAAATAAGCAAGAGTTCAAGTCTACAAATCTACAACAATATAAGAATGGAAAAGGTGTCCCCAACTCATAGAACAAGGGACAGAGAAAGGAAGGCCAACCTCAAGACAATCAGTCCAAGTCACAAGAAAATAAGGGTGACAGGAAGATGAAGGACACTAGAAAGTGGTGTGATTTCCACAAAATCCCCTGGCACAACATTGATGAATTCCGCTCAAAACAATCATTGTTGGATGAGATTAAGAAAACGAGTCGGACCCTAACTCATAATCTGATTCAGAACGAATAAAAAATATCATTGATGCAGAACCTAGTGCTACCATCGCAACCACAAAGATCCTACTAGATGAGTCAGAGAAGCT